>JANEZO010000062.1:25000-32500 GCA_025169545.1 Anguilla japonica | reverse complement strand
ATGCTTCCTGATGCTTCCTGATGCTTCCTGATGCTTCCTGCAGCTTCCTGATGCTTCCTGATGCTTCCTGCAGCTTCCTGATGCTTCCTGATGCTTCCTGCAGCTTCCTGATGCTTCCTGATGCTTCCTGATGCTTCCTGCCGCTTCCTGATGCTTCCTGATGCTTCCTTCCGCTTCCTGTCGCTTCCCGGCGTTTCCCGCGCAGAGTTGGCGTGAGGACGGCTCCTCCGCGCCGTGGGAAGATCGGCCCGCTTGGCTCCTCGTTAATCCGCCTTTGATCATCTCCCCTCGCTCGTCTTTGAAGCGCGGACCGGGTCACAGTCGCGTTTCCTCTGATATCCGCCGCGCGCGTTCCCGCCAATCCCGCGGCCTCGGCTGGGGTTGCTCCGGCGACGGTTCCCGCTTGTCTGTTTTCGGCGTCCCCGCAACTCGCTCTGCGCTAACGAGCTCCTTTAATGGCGTTAGCATGCTGATGCGCTCACACACGACCCCTCTGCCTTTCAACTGCCTTTTTTCCCTCAGACAAATGCTACTGCGTGGGTGCGTGTGTGTGCGTGTGTGTGTGTGCGTGTGTGTGTGTGTGTGTGCGTGTGTGTGTGTGCGTGTCGTGTGTGTGTGTGTGTGTGTGTGTGCATGTCGTGTGTGTGTGTGTGTGTGTGTGTGTGTGTGCGTGTGTGTGTGTGCGTGTCGTGTGTGTGTGTGTGTGTGTGTGTGTGTGTGCGTGTCGTGTGTGTGTGTGTGTGTGTGTGTGTGCTCACGTCGTATGTATGTGCGTGTGTGCACATCGCGTGTGCGTGTAAGTGTGTGTGTGTGTGGTTCCTGCCCAGCATTTGTGCCAAAGACATTTTATGGTTAATGAGAAGTCTTCTCAGCAGTGTACTCTTAAACGATGGCCTTATCAGCGATGGGGTGAGGGGGGGGATCTAAAGATCCGTTTGTGCGGGTTTGGCCTCAGAAAAGACGGCCCCCTGTGCGGGACAAGCCGGAGGCGAGGGGGCGGTGGAGAGTGGGGCGGGGGGGGGGTTGGCAGCGATGGGGGGGGGCCGCAGTGCCTGAGGTCCTCATCTGAACCCTGTCCCAGAAGCAGCTGCTGCTGTCTTCAGCTATTACCCAGACAGCCATCGACAGACCTGTATACCCTGCCCTACCTGTACACCCTGCCCTACCTGCACACACACTCTGCCCTACCTGTACACCCTGCCCTACCTGCACACACACTCTGCCCTACCTGTACACCCTGCCCTACCTGCACCCCCTGCCCTACCTCTACACCCTGCCTTACCTGTACACCCTGCCCTACCTGCACACACACTCTGCCCTACCTGTACACCCTGCCCTACCTGCACACACACTCTGCCCTACCTGTACACCCTGCCCTACCTGCACCCCCTGCCCTACCTCTACACCCTGCCTTACCTGTACACCCTGCCCTACCTGCACCCCCTGCCCTACCTCTACACCCTGCCTTACCTGTACACCCTGCCTTACCTGCACCCCCTGCCCTACCTGTACACCCTGCCCTACCTGCACCCCCTGCCCTACCTGTACACCCTGCCCTACCTGCATGCACACACACTCCCATTCACACTTACACACACACACACACACACTCGCACTTACACACACACACGTACCTATGCATACACACGCACCCACACCCACACGCACACACACACACACACACACACTCACACTTACACACACACACACATACCTATACACACACCCCCACACATGCACACACACACACCCACATACACACACTCCCACCCACACGCACACACACCCACACCCACACGCACACACGCACGCACACACTCACACACATACCCATACACACACACACACACACACACACACACACATTGAGCACTCTGTATTAACGGGGGGGGGGAGCTCCTGTGTGAGATGGGTTGTGCGTGCCAGTGCCGTCACAGAAGGGGGGGGGGGGGGTAAATCGCCCTTGCTGTTTTTGGCGCTGGGGGGTGGGGGGGCACAGACGATCGCCGGGCTGCATTATTTATGTCCCCGAGGCCTGTTACTCTCGCCTGCCGCCGGGCACAGTAGCCCCCCCCCCCTCCCGCCCGCCTCCGGCACGGTCCCCCCCCCCCCCTTTCCTGCACGCCTCCGGCACGGTCCCCTCGCTCCCCCCCCCCCCCCCCCCCCCCCCGCGCTGGAGTCCATCTCTTAAACAAATAGCCTTTACGGAAGAAAGAGAGCAGAAATCAATACCTATCTGCTCCCCCCCCTCCCTCCCGACTGAATAGGGGTCACCTGACTCCCACGAGTGTGGGTGTGTGTGTGTGTGTGTGTGCGTGTGCGTGTGGGTGTGTGTGTCTGTGTGTGTGTGTATGTGGGCATGTGTGTGTGTGTGGGTATGTGTGTGTGTGTTCATGTTTGTGAGTGTGTGTGTGTGTGTGTGTGTGTGTGTTTATGTATAGGCATGTGTGTGCGTGCGTACGTGTGTTTGTGTGCGGGCATGTGTGTGTGTGTGTCTGTGTGTGTCTGTGTGTGTGTGTTTGTGTGCGGGCGTGTGTGTGTGTCTGTGTGTGTCTGTGTGTGTGTGTTTGTGTGCGGGCATGTGTGTGTGTGTGTCTGTGTGTGTCTGTGTGTGTGTGTTTGTGTGCGGGCGTGTGTGTGTGTCTGTGTGTGTCTGTGTGTGTGTGTTTGTGTGCGGGCGTGTGTGTGTGTGTGTGTCTGTGTACCGTGCTTTCTCTGTGGTAGAATGGCAGGATTCGATGTTCTGTTTAAATGTCTTGCGGCAGGCGGGGGGAGAGTCTGTTCTGTTTGTGTCTGCTGTTCTTTTCGGATCAGATTAGGCGCAGCAGTTCCATCACTGGCCTCGGCGTCCCGCACAGGAAACGGGGCATGTCCCATTCACAGCAGCTCAGATAAGCCCCTCAGAGCCAGTGACGGGGCATTCAGGGCTGAGATTTTCGGGAGAAAGGGGAAGGGACAGGCGCAGTCGCTGAGGGGGCTGAGGGGGGTGGGAATGGGCCATTTAGAGCAGCAACAGCGCGAGGAGAGACGCTGAGTCAGCTGTATTCACCATGCGGCATTCACCTGTCCTTCTGTACCACTCCCCATAAAGCTCAACTCACACACACACCTACACACACACACACACACTTACACGCACACACACACACACACACTTACTCACACACACACACACACACACTCACACACTTACTCACACACTTACTCACACACACACACACACACACTTACACGCACACACACACTCACACACTTACTCACACACTAACACACACACTTACACGCACACACTAACACACACACACACACACACACTTACAGACACACACACACACACTTACTCACACACACACACACACACACACACTTACACACACAAACACACTCTTACAGACACACACACACTTACTCAAACACACACACACACAAACACACACTTACAAACACACACACACACACACACACACGCACTCACACACACACACACACACTTACACACATACACACTCACAAACACACATGCATACGCACACACGCGCCTACACGCACGCCCACACACACACAAACACACACACACACGTGCGTACACACGCACACACACACACACACACGCCCACACACACATGCACGCACACACACACACACTGCTCACATCAGTGCACACAGCACTGCTTGACTCTGCATCCATAAGCATCACCCTGTTTGACATCAGCAGTGTACACAGAAGCAGGAAGTGTTGGACTTGCTCGATACAGTCAGGTTTTAGAGCTGCCTCCGTTTTACTGCGTAAGAATGATCCTTCCCTGCATTTTAAACGCAGTAAGGCAGGTTAAGGCCAGATCCAGAAGCAGCACACCAGTGAGGCTGCGTGCGTCATGAGAGTCAAAGGCCAGCAGGAAAAAAAGGCCCTTGAAACGGTTTGACTCTCGCCATCGTTTCTCCCGCAGCTTTCAAAAAAGAATTACCTGGCCTGCATCGACCTCGGCGAGAAAAATCAGAGAATCGGACCAGTAAAGCGAGTAATTAGTTTAATTAACTGAGGTCGGAGGAGAGGAAAACACAAACCTCTGTGTTTTTTTCTCTCTCGCTCTTTCTGCCAGACACTTGGTTTTTTCCCCTCTCCTTTCTTAATTAATGTAATTAGATTCAGACAGGCTGTGTAATGGACGCCGTCTTTGTTTGGTGTAGCGGGGCTCAGTGGAACGGCTCTGTCAGAGATCAGTGAGTGAGAGGAGCCAGCGTTCCAGAGCCAGCATTCCAGAGCCTGCATTCCAGAGCCAGCATTCTAGAGCCAGTGTTCCAGAGCCCGCATTCCAGAGCCTGCATTCCAGAACCAGCGTTCCAGAGCCAGCATTCCAGAGCCTGTATTCCAGAGCCAGTATTCTAGAGCCAGCATTCCAGAGCCTGTATTCCAGAGCCAGTATTCTAGAGCCAGTATTCCAGAGCCCGTATTCCAGAGCCTGAATTCTAGAGCTTGTATTCCGGACCCTGTATTACAGACCCTGTATACCAGACCCTGTATTCCGGACCCTGTGTTCTGGACCTTGTATTCCTGAGCCCGTATTTCGGACCCTGTATTCTCGAACTTGCGTTCCAGAGCCTGTTTTCTGGAGCCTGCGTTTCAGAGCCTAAATTCTGGACCCTGCTTTCCAGACTCAGTATTCCAGAGCCTGCATTCTGGCGCATGGTGGGGGGGGGGGGATTGGGGGGGTGACGGTGCGTGTCATGCTCTGCACTCCAGGAGGTGGGCGTGCCAGCCGGGCCGGCGGTGGGCGGAGCCCTGGGAACCCCGCCCGTGTCTAATTGGCCCGTGTGCAGGTCGTGCCTGGCAGGCCGGGGGGGGGGGGGGGGGGGGGGGCCTGGCGTTGCGGAAGCTCATCAGGTGCGGCTGCACCCACAGTTAAACGCCAGCGAGGGGGACGGACGTGTTCAGCAGCCGCCCCCAGCCGCTGGCGGTGTTAATACTGAGCACGCTCGCCCCCGGCCGCCCGCGGTGTTAATACTGAGCACGCTCGCCCCCGGCCGCTCGCGGTGTTAATACTGAGCACGCTCGCCTCCGGCAGCCCGCAGTGTTAATACTGAGCACGCTCGCCCCCGGTGGTGTTAATACTGAGCACGCTCGCCCCCGGCAGCAGGCGGTGTTAATACTGAGCACGCTCGCCCCCGGCAGCAGGCGGTGTTAATACTGAGCACGCTTGCCCCCGGCCGCCGGCGGTGTTAATACTGAGCATGCTCGCCCCCGGCCGCCGGCGGTGTTAATACTGAGCACGCTCGCCTCCGGCCGCCCGCGGTGTTAATACTGAGCACGCTCGCCAGCGGTGTTAATACTGAGCACGCTCGCCCCCGGCAGCAGGCGGTGTTAATACTGAGCACGCTCGCCCCCGGCAGCAGGCGGTGTTAATACTGAGCACGCTCGCCCCCGGCAGCAGGTGGTGTTAATACTGAGCACGCTCACCCCCGGCAGCAGGCGGTGTTAATACTGAGCACGCTCGCCCCCGGCAGCAGGCGGTGTTAATACTGAGCACGCTCGCCCCCGGTAGCTGGAGGTGTTAATACTGAGCACGCTCGCCCCCGGCAGCAGGCGGTGTTAATACTGAGCACGCTCACCCCCGGCAGCAGGCGGTGTTAATACTGAGCACGCTCACCCCCGGCAGCAGGCGGTGTTAATACTGAGCACGCTCGCCCCTGGCAGCAGGCGGTGTTAATACTGAGCACGCTCGCCCCCGGCAGCCCGCGGTGTTAATACTGAGCATGCTCGCCCCCGGCAGCCCGCGGTGTTAATACTGAGCACGCTCGCCTCCACTAAGCGAGGCCTTTATGTTTCACCGCTAACGTTTTGTAGCACTCGCCGGCCCCCTCAACGCCGTTAAGCCTCCCCGCCATCCCAACCTGGCCATCAATCCTCATACAGCGCCAGCTGGCTTCTCCCTCTCTCTCTCTCTCTCTCTCTCTCTCTCTCGCTCTCTCTCTCTCTCTCTCTCTCTCTTAGTCTCCCTCTCCCTCTCTCTCTCTCTCTCAGTCTCTCTCTCTCCCTCTCTCTCTCTCTCTTAGTCTCTCTCTTTCTCTTTCTCTCTCACTCTCTCTCTTTCCCTTTCTCTCTCTCTGTCTCTCTCTCTCTCTCTCTCCCTTTCTCCTTCCCTCTCTCACTCATCGCTCGGCTCGTGCTGCCTGCCTCCTCTCTCCTGGCATACCTCACCCCCCCCCCCACCCTCACCCCCTCACCCCCCCCCCCCCCCCCTCCCCCTTCCCACCTCACCCCCTTCCCCGCAAACCCCAACCTTCCTCTCCCTCCCGTCCTTCCAGATGGCGCATTTCACAACCTGCTAGGCGCGATCAATCAAGCCCCGATGCGGTGCGGGCTATTAAGGTCAGTAATGATCGGCCTCTGAGCGTTATGAGCCGGGCTCCCATTGTAAAGCCATGCATCAGGCGCCGCTCCGGCCCTCCCCTCGCCTGCCCTTAACAAGGCGGCTTAAAATATCGGCCAGGGGATACAGAATGAAAAGGGTACAACCTCATCTCTCCAAAGACAGGACGCCGTTGCCCCGAGGTGTAATAAAAACCGCAGGAAGTTGGCCGTCGCCAGGAGCCATCTCCTTTATAAGCAATATCTCTCGGAGTTCGGCTGGGCGGGGGGCCCTGGGTTCTCCGTGGAGCCGTAGTGCACCGCACTGCAGTCCCCCCTTCAGCCTGGGCCTCCACCTGCCCCTACACCTTAGTGTCCTCCACCTGGCCCTACACCCAGAGTCCTCCACCTGTCCTTATACCCAGAGTCCCTACACCTTAGAGTCCTCCACCTGTCCCTACACCCAGAGTCCTTACACCCAGAGTCCTCCACCTGTCCATACACCCAGAGTCCTCCACCTGTCCCTACACCCAGAGTCCTCCACCTGACTCTACACCCAGAGTCCTCCACCTGTCCCTAAACCCAGAGTCCTCCACCTGACTCTACACCCAGAGTCCTCTACCTGTCCCTGCACCCAGAGTCCTCCACCTGTCCCTACACCCAGTGTCCTCCACCTGTCCCTACACCTTAGAGTCCTCCATCTGTCCTTATACCCAGAGTCCTCCACTTAACTCTACACCCAGAGTCCTCCACCTGTCCCTAAACCCAGAGTCCTCCACCAGTCTCACAACGGCTAGCAGGTGGTCAGAGTTCAAAGAGAGTGACCACAGAGTAAGGACAGCCAAAATCATCCAAATAAGAGCCTTTCTACATGGATAGTCTGCACATGAGTAACGTCTTGTTTCACCGTTAAGGGGCTAGACTCCAGAAGGCTGTGGGTTCTCGTCCCGGGTGTGGCTGGGTAACTGCACCCTTACTGTACGCGGGGAGGCTAGCCTGCAGCCTAGCCTAGCCTAGCCTAGCCTGCGGAGGCTGCTAGCCGCAGCGAGCACCCCAGACCATGTAGCGAAATCATGCAGAGCCATACGGCGCTGCGTGGTTTACGCGGGAGCCGCTGAGAGCGCGCGGGGGGGGGGTCCTGCGTCCCCCCCCCC
>JANEZO010000062.1:15000-20000 GCA_025169545.1 Anguilla japonica | reverse complement strand
CAGTGTTTTAGGGGGACAGTGTTTTAGGAGGGACAGTGTTTTAGGGGGGCAGTGTTTTAGGAGGGACAGTGTTTTAGGGGGGCAGTGTTTTAGGAGGACAGTGTTTTAGGGGGACAGTGTTTTAGGAGGGACAGTGTTTTAGGAGGACAGTGTTTTAGGGGGACAGTGTTTTAGGGGGACAGTGTTTTAGGAGGGACAGTGTTTTAGGGGGACAGTGTTTTAGGGGGACGGTGTTTTAGGGGGACAGTGTTTTAGGGGGACAGTGTTTTAGGAGGACAGTGTTTTAGGGGGACAGTGTTTTAGGGGGACGGTGTTTTAGGGGGACAGTGTTTTAGGGGGACAGTGTTTTAGGAGGACGGTGTTTTAGAAGGGACAGTGTTTTAGGGGGGCAGTGTTTTAGGGGGGCAGTGTTTTAGGGGGACAGTGTTTTAGGAGGGACAGTGTTTTAGGGGGGCAGTGTTTTAGGAGGGACAGTGTTTTAGGGGGGCAGTGTTTTAGGAGGACAGTGTTTTAGGGGGACAGTGTTTTAGGAGGGACAGTGTTTTAGGAGGACAGTGTTTTAGAAGGATGGTGTTTGTGAGGAGAGGCTTGTGTGCCGCTGCAGTTCGCGGCTCTGCGGCAGGGATCGGGTGCATATGGGGCCCGTTTAATTTGTTTCACACCTAATCTGCCTTTCCCCTCAACCATATAATCCCAACAGCTTGTCGTTTCATTCACTGTCTCGTTTTATTAAAGAATTAAAGAATCCGCCTTTTCATTTAGCCCGCGGAATTTACACATTTTCTTCAGCGTGTTTACACAAGCCCTCCTTGTTTGTGTGTGTGTGTGTGTTTGTGTGTGTGAGCGTGCGCGCGCGCGTGTGTGTGTGTGTGTGTGTGTGCGTGTGCACGCTTGTGTGTGTGTGTGTGTGTGCGGGTGTTTTTTTGGATATATCTCAGCGCCGTGTGACTCTCTCTGTTCTCGGAATCCTCAGACAGTCACCTGCTATCAGTCTTAGCCGTGTCCCTGGTGCATTTTTACCCAGAATCCTCTCTGTGGAGCGACTCCCTCCGCTGGGATTGGGGCTGCTCTCCAGACAGTCAGAGGTACTTATTTAAAGCAGAAGGCTTGTCAGGAGCCCTATTTTAAGTGCAGCCTGTGAACACTGCTCTGGCCCTGTTTCCCAGCTGTAGGATGAATGTTTATACCGGGACTTCCTTCCTTTTCACCACGGCTGACGGGCCACAAGGGGGCGCTGTGCATATCCGCTGCAGATGGGCTTGAGGTGCTTGAGGTTTGACTGGAGCTCTTGGAGTCCCCTGGTCTGTTATAAGGGATGATGGTGCTGATGACGGGGAAGCCTCTGGCGTCTGGCCTTGCTGATTACCCAGGCCTCAGATGGTGCTGGGTTTCTCTTCTCAAAGGCTAATTGTTACAAATGTGTTTGTTTGTTTTTTTGGGCAGGGGGGTTGTGGGGGGGAGGGTTTTGGAATGTGGCCCAGACCAGCCGCGTGACACTCAGGCTCTGGTACGCGCAGGAGGAGGGGCTCGCCCCCCCCCTACCCCTCCTTGACTGGAGAGCATTTTATGTTCTATTGATTTTGTGATTTATCTCTCCATCCCCCGCCACCTCAGACCAGCTTCCATTGCGTCATCGCCAGCCTTCCAGCCCCCCCCCCCCCCCCACCTCGCTCATACGGGGGTTGCCATGTGAACGAAGAAAAGGGTGGGGAGGGTGCTGAGTGCCCGTGCTGTTCTCCCCCCCTTGCCCCCCACCTCTGCCCCCCAACCCAACTCCACCTGACCACCCCAGGTCCTTGTTAAGCTTATGAAAAGAGTTCCAGAGAGAGAGCTGAAAGTGCAGCCCTAACAACGCACTGCGAATGATTTAAACAAGGATTAGAACATGGCCGTGGCAGGGAGAGCCAATCAGCAAAGAGGACCGGTCCCAGGGAGCAGACAGGGAGCCAATCAGCAGAGAGGACTGGTTTCAGGGACCAGACAGAGAGCCAATCAGCAGGGAGGACTGGTTCCAGGGACCAGACAGAGAGCCAATCGGCAGAGAGGACTGGTTGCAGGGAGCAGACAGAGAGCCAATCAGCAGAGAGGAGCGGTCATACGTAGCAGACAGAGAGCTAATCGGCCAGGAGGACTGGTCCCTGGGAGCAGACAAAGAGCCAATCGGCTGAGGGGACCGGTCACTGGGAGCAGACAGGGAGCCAATCGGCAGAGAGGAACGGTCCCTGGGAGCAGACAGAGAGCCAGTCGGCAGAGAGGACCAGTCCCAGGGAGCAGACAGGGAGCCAATCGGCAGAGAGGACCGGTCACAGGGAGCAGACAGAGAGCCAGTCGGCAGAGAGGACCGGTCACAGGGAGCAGACAGAGAGCCAATCGGCAGAGAGGACCGGTCACAGGGAGCAGACAGGCAGAGAGCTCAGTTTTTGTCTCAGCAATCCACCCCTTGCCTTCCCGAAACTCTGCTCTTGTCTCTGCTGTGAACAATTATCTCCCCTCGAAAAGAAAATGAACACATAACGTCTTAATAAGTATCCACCGTGGGGGGATAACGGTCTCCCCGCTCTTTTAATTTTATTCATACCTAAGTACGCGATATTAATAATGAATCGAGAGTAAACAATGGTTTATAAAATGCTAGCAGGGCTACTGTCGGCTAAATGGCTCATTAAGGGCGGCGTTGGGAGAGAAACGGCCCCTGCAGGACCCCGGGGCCCCGGCGCAGCCGACGCCGGGCATCGATCGCGCTCCTCCGCCCGAACCTGATTAAAGTCCAATAAAGCGCGGCTGCTTCTCCTCCGCCGCCGAAATTAACTCCTCCCCCCAGCTCCCCTCCCCCCGCCCAAACCTGCCTCCTGTTTAAATCCCCATTTGGAGCAGCTCAGTGTTATCAGTCCGGTGTCCTGTCGGCTTCCCCTTAGTGAGGCAGCTGTGGTCCTCCTGACCTTTTTTCGGAAGAGGCGAAGAGGCGCCCTTCTGGCCCGCTCCGGGACGCTCTGCCTCTGTGCGAAACGCTGCCGAGTGTGAGGGTGGGCTGGAAGGGACCTGCGTCGGTTAGAAGGGGAAGGGGTTCGGCTTCACGCGCCATTGGCTGTTCTTTCTAGCTGTGTTAAAAAAAAACAAAAACAAAAAAAAACACAAAAACAAAAGCCTAAAACAATGAAAATAAAAATGAGAGAAGAGTTCTGAGAAACTACTCGCTAAACTAATCCACCGGAATGCCGGCGAGACCCGATTTTTTTCCCCTCTGCTCTCTTGATCTAATCTTGCTCTCTGTTGCCCCTGGTGGCCGCCGATGGTCCTGCAGCATTCTAGAAGCAGCCCCCAGTGGTTTGCGATCTGTCGAGCCACGGCTAAATCACAGCTTGGAGGCCCCACGAGGGGCCCCCACATTTGTGGGACCTGCAAGAGCGGCGAAAACGCGGGCCGGCGTTCCGCATCGCACCGCGATTCAGGTCGCCTCCTCAACGCAAAACCACCGCCTTGAATCAGCGCCACCTGTGATCGCTTAATAAAGAAGGACAGTTTCACTCCGCAGCTGAAATACAGGAGCTGTTAGCGGCGTTTGTGTCCCTCGTGGATTTTCATCCGGGGATCTTTTGACGGGGCCGCTCCCGCCTCCGGGATTAATGTTTACAGGACAGAGGAGAGACGTTCGCCGCTTTCAAGTGAACAAGCAGCCATCAATTTTATTATCTTAATAATCTATTCAAATGTAGCCTAGTGGTCTGTTCGTGCCGTGCTTTACGGTGTTTTTCTTTTGAAACGGCTGACGGGGGTGTGGTTTGGATGGATCTGTGCTCGGATGGAATACCTTCAGGGACACTGTATTTCTTTTTGGAAAACACACAACGATATTTTTTTAAGTATAAATATTTAAATTTGTCTCTGTATTTGTCATAAAGTAAAACATAGGTTCTAAAATTGTCCATTTTAGAACCTGTGTATAAAAGCATGGGTGAACTGATGATGAAGATGATGATGATGATGATGATGATGATGATTAGAAAAAGCCTGATGATGATAATGATGATGATGATGATGGTGAGGATGATGGTGATGATGATGATGATGATGGTGGTGGTGGTGGTGATGATGATTATGGTGAGGATGATAATGAGGATGATGATGATGATGACGATGATGATGATGGTGATGGTAATAGTGGTGGCGAAGATGGCGGTGATGATGATGATGATGATGGTGGTGATGATGATGATGGTGATGGTGGTGCTGGTGATGGCGGTGCTGGTGGTGATGATGATGATGATTAAAAAAGTGGAGGAAGATTCAGTAAAATAAGCATCAGCATCAGCCTGTATGTCTGCGCAGGCTTCGTCACGGGCGCCTCCTCGTCTGCGCAGACGCTCCTGCCTGGAGAGCGGGTTGCGCAGGAGCAGGATGAGCGATGGGAGCTCAGCGCCTCGCTGTGGTCAGAATGGCTTTAATAACGGGGGGTTGTGTGGACGACGCTGGGGGGGGGGCGTGGATCGCCTGCTTTACAGTAGCGTAAAGCTCCCGGCACTGAGTCCCCCCCCCCCCCCCCCCCCCTCGTAAATCTGCCCACCTCTCCGCCCCCCCAGCGCATCCGTCTATCCGTCCGTCCCCCTGCCCAGTAAAAGAGCCCGTAACCCCGCCTCTCGGGCCCCCGTAACGTCCCGTATACTCCCTGCCCCCCCCCCCCCCCCCCCCGTGGGACGGGCCCTTTCACGGCCCTGTCTCGTTTGGATTCGGCCCCCGCGTCGCGCCGACGGTAAATCGGGGCTGTGAAACCGCGTTTTTTACAAGGCCGTGCCTCGTATCCAAGGGTTACGAGCGCGCGGAGATCGGCCAATCGCGGACAGCGCAGGGGGTGGGAGGGGGAGGGGGTACGTGGTTGTACCGGCCGGGGTTAAACTCCAAAACTTTGTTTTAGTCCCTTGTTTTCGGTGTTATTACTTTTCCGTGATTTATTTTGTTGTTGCGGGTTGTCAGGGAGCCTTTTCCCGTGTGCAGTTTGCCGTGAG
>JANEZO010000062.1:7500-10000 GCA_025169545.1 Anguilla japonica | reverse complement strand
AGTCAGAGCGCAGGCAGAGCGCAGTCAGAGCGCAGGCAGAGCGCAGTCAGAGCGCAGGCAGAGCGCAGTCAGAGCGCAGTCAGAGCGCAGGCAGAGCGCAGGCAGAGCGCAGTCAGAGCGCAGGCAGAGCGCAGGCAGAGCGCAGTCAGAGCGCAGGCAGAGCGCAGGCAGAGCGCAGGCAGAGCTCGCAGGTGCTGTACTTACTGTTCCCAAGCAGCCGTGTCAGTTTGTGTTTATATTACGCCGGCAAGTACGCGAGATGTAATGCGATCTTTTTCAGGAAGCCTTTTATTCCACCCCCCACCCCCACCCCCCCCCCCCCCCACCCTCTCCTGTTTACTTCCATTTCTCGTCTCTTTTCATTCCTCCGCTCTTGTCGTTCCCCTCGGTCCGTTTATTTCTTTCTCTCCGCTCTCTTCCGTCCTCGCCGCCCCCGTTTTTATTTGTTTATCTGTTTCTTTTTTTAGCCGGGGCGGCGTGGACCCCCGTTTGGTACCCCCCCCCCCCTGCAACGGCTGTCCGGGCTGAATCAACCCGAGCCGGTAACGCTTCAGAAAACCCCAAACACGTTCAGACGGCCGTGCGGCGATTAACACAACGGGCGTCTCAATCACAATCACACGTTAAGGTTAATGCGTGAGGTGTCAATAGCACATGCAGCCGTGTCGCCATTATTAGGAAGGCTTGGCCGGAAAATGAAGAGAAAACTGTGCTCTGCGTAGCTGTTAACAGTAGGTTAGTGGCCACGCAATTGCTTTATATTTAGCAGACCTGGGTCAAATATGTATTTCTTTTGGATTCAAATACTTTTCTGTGCTCTATTGATCTTGCCTGGTGTAACTGAGCCTGCCAATATAACCAGAAGGCAGGGTTTTTGAAAGTATTTAATTGGTTCCAATACACCAGACAAGATCAGTAAAGTGTAGAAAAGTATTTGAATCCAAAACAAATAGGTATTTGACCCAGGTCTGGTATTTAGCCATCGTCACATGATTGGTTTGTATTTAGCCGTGGTCACATGATTGGTTTGTATGTAGCCGTGGTCACATGATTGGTTTGCATGTAGCCGTGGTCACGTGATTGGTTTGCATGTAGCCGTGGTCACATGATTGGTTTGTGTGTCGCTGTGGTCACATGATCGGTTTGTATTTAGCCAGGGTCACATGGTTTTTTTTTTTGTATTTACCAATGCTTTCAGCTGCAGTATAAAACTTGTAAAACTGGTGAGAGGCCTTATATTGCCCGGCACTGCTTTGCAAATATTTGCTGCTCTGGTGAAAAACGCTGATCGAGCAGGCTTGGTTGACCCGCGATGCACGGTGCGTTCCCTTTGGGGTGAAAGGTTCTTGTTCCTGCTAATACTGTCTAAACACGGCGCTGTGAACTTTTGCTGGAGCAACAAGATTGCGAGTTAAAACTGGTGTGTGGAAGGCACACAAAGGTGTAAAAAGCCAAGATTGTACTGCTTATTCTTAGTTCTTTTGATGACTAATCTGCCCTCTGACACCCCCCAAGCTGACACCCCCTGCTTCCACTTTTCTGAGTTTCTCATTTTTTCATTTCCCCTTGGGGGGGGTGGGGGGGGGTGGGGGTTGTATAAATGGAATAAGAGAGAGCTGGAGCTGCTGTTTTTTGTTTATTAGTTTGTTTTGTTTTTTGTCACACATCCGATTGATGTTTGGTAAAGCCATCGATCTTTGCCTTATAGGTCCTGCTGTGTTTTCGGGTTCATTTAGGTAATTTCACGGGACAGACACCAGGGGGCGTTAGCCTGAGTCGGGCTAGGGTGTGAGTGTGCGTCAAGCCCTGTCCTTAGAGGACCGCATCTGGCTCCACATTTCGTGCCAGCTGCATTATTTAATCAGCGTTTATGTGATCTAATATTTTTTGCCACATTTATTGATAAGCCCCCGTGAATGACCGTCCTTGGCTTTAATTAAAAGCAGAAGTTGGCGTTTAACCCAGAAACAGACGAAGCCCGTTCATGACGGCAGTTCCCCGCCCCCTCTTGCTCAACTGCCAATCGTGACGCAGCCTGCTCCAGTCGACGGTTTCCGCCCTTGCGCTGTTGATGAGGGGTGGGGAAGGGGGAGGGTGGGGGGGTCACAGGACTGCTGGGTTCCCTCTCCCCCCAACCTTGCCCCCCCCCTCCCTCCCCACCGAATGGAGTGACTATTCTTTTTCGGAAAAGGGCGTAGCATTTCCGAGCTCCGCTCCTCAGGCGTAGCTGGGTCGATGGCGTGTGCGTTAGCTTCGCCCTTCCAGCCGGACGGCCAATGAGGGCGGCGGACGGGCGTTGGGGGCGACCGCCAGCGGGGCTGAGGAGAAGCCGCCGCCCTCGGCCCCCCCGTGCTCTCCCGCTCTTTCCCGCTCTTTCCCGCCGCTCCTCCGGGCCGATCCCTCGCCGGAGCTCCTCTGCGGGGAGAAGGCCTCCCACGCCGTGTCTCCTCTAATGAAGCCGCGGCGCCATCGAGACCCAAACAGCCCCGGGGCCCGCCTC
>JANEZO010000062.1:0-2500 GCA_025169545.1 Anguilla japonica | reverse complement strand
CACCGTCTGTGAAGAGGAGGAGTAAACAGACCGTCTGTGGAGAGAGGAGTAGTACCACCCCCCTGTGAGTGAGGAGGAGAGGTATTGGTGCCGGGCACTGCATTAGGACGACTGTTCCAGATGACAAATAAATAACGTCTGTCGCTGGACTGTGAAAAAAGAGGGATACCGGTAGTAAAGAGGATCTCACAAAGTGAACAGAGCTGTCTGGTCTCTCTCTCGTTCACTACTCCCCTTCCCCCTCTCTTCTCCTCTCTCTCTCTCTCTCTCTCGGTGTTGGGGGGGTGGGTTAAGCTGGTATTTGGCTCTGGGGTGCAGGGGGGGGGGGGGTGTTTGGGTATTAGATTGGCGGTAAGACTGGAGAGGAGCGCATGTCGATCATTCTCCCCGCTCTCCTGACCAATCACAAACGTCCAGGGCCCGTCGCTGACGCCCACATCAGAGTTCCTGTCCCGCTAATCCCGCGGATGCTCTTCCTGCCTGTCCAAACGGGGGACGGGTGTCTAGGGGTGGGTGTGTGAGGGATGTTGGTGGGGTGGGAGGTGCAGGGTCAGCGCCGCAGTGAGGGGAGGGTTTAGTGTGGAGGGGATGTGGGGGGGGGGGGGGGGTGGTGGAGGTGCAGGGGGGCAGCGCGCGGCAGTGAGGGAGGGGTGTGAGAGGGTATGATAAAAGCCTGTCATCCGTCCGAAAATCACGCGTTCCGCTCACATGCCGAGCGCAGAGACCGGGGAGATAGCGGTTATTAATTGGGCTGTTGGCGCGGGTACTGTTATGAAGAGATGTCAGATAGCGGAGCGGTGGGGGGGGGGGAGCGAGACGGACGGACGGGGGGGGGTGGGGCGAGGCAGACGTGGGGGGGGTGTGTGCGTGTACGCTCCGCCGCGCACACGCACACACACAAGCTCCAGCCGGCCAGCCGCGGCCTGGCGTGCCTTCCAAACACGCCGCACGTGTGTCGCGTGTAAACCACAGCGCTGGACACACAACGCTCACACGTGACGGGGGGGGGGGGGGGGGGGGGTGAGTTTAGGCTCTCGGTTATTTGGAGGACGCTGGCCCTCCAGTCGGTTATGGGACGTCCGGGATACAGTGTCGGTCACCCCCCTCGCCCCACTCCATGTTCTGATAGGGGGTCATGGGTTAGGAGGGTGTGCACTGCCCTCTACTGAAGAGGAGAGGAGAGGAAAGGAGAAGAGAGGAAAGGAGAGGGGAGGGGAGCAGTGGAGGTTTTGGCCCCCCCCCGCACACACCCCCCTCCCCGCACACCCCCCCCTCTCGGCTGGCTTGCATCCAGCGTTTTCGCGGTTGCAAGGGAAGAGTAGCAGTCTCTGACGGACCGTGTTTACAAAACGCCGCAGAGAAACGGCCGCGGCTCGGCTTAATAGTAATAGAATACAAATTGCCTTTTATCTCTCCTGGGGCCCGAGCGCCAGAAAATGTGTTTGCAACTTTTGTCAGGCGCCTGTGAAGGATAAAACCCTGCTCTGCGCTCTGTCCGCACTGTTAGCACGCACCCCGTCCCTCCCTCCCTCCCTCCCTCTCTCTCTCTCTCTCTATCTCCACTCTCTCACTCTCTCTCACTCTCTCTCTCTCCTCTGTCTCCCTCCCTCCCTCCCTCCCTCCCTCTCTCACTCTCTCTCTCTCCTCTCCCTCCCTCCCTCCCTCCCTCTCTCTCTCTCTCTCTCTCTATCTCCACTCTCTCTCCCTCTCTCTATCCTCCCTCCCTTTCTCACTCTCTCTCTCTCCTCTGTCTCGCTCTCTCCCTCTCCTTCCTCCCTCTCTCTACCCTCCCTATCTCTCTCTATCCCTCTCTTCATCTCCCCTCTCTCTTTCTCATGTTTTCTCTCTCTCTTGCTCTCTCTCATATTCTTTCTTTCTCTTTCTTTCTCCCTCTCTCTCCCTCTCTCTATCCCTCTCTGTCTCCCTTCCTCCCTGTCTCGCTCTCTCTCTCTCCCTCCTTCTCTCTCCCCCTCTCCCTCTCTCTCTCTCTCTCCCTCCCTCCCCCCCTCTCTCCCTCTCTCATCCAGGGCCTTGCTCTCATTCAGAAGCCCTCTGTAAGCCTCTCGCTCGCCCTGCTGCTGCTGGTAAATTAGAGAGCAGAGAGATAATTTTGGGGTCAGGCCCGGGACGGCCTATTGCAGTTTATTATGCAGAAATACTCACTTTGACTTATCCTCCTAATTGAGCAGCACAGGCCCCCCAGGAGAGATGCTCCCGGGGAGAGCCCCGATTGGCTGTGCCGCGGGGGCGTTTCCCGTTTCCCGGACGCTCATTGGTTCAGAGGGGAAGGGCTGACGTGGCTGTTCAGTGTTATTTTTTTTTCCTTTTTTTCCGCGCGCAGCACAGTGTGGTGTTCCTCACAGGGAAACGGCGGCTGGGGGAAGCAGGCAGTGAGTGCAGTGGGTCGCTGTGCTCTTTCGCCATACAGGAAGTGACAGCAGGCAGTGAGTGCAGTGGGTCGCTGTGCTCTTTCGCCATACAGGAAGTGACAGCAGGCAGT
>JANEZO010000061.1:0-50622 GCA_025169545.1 Anguilla japonica | reverse complement strand
ACTTACAAAATTTATGAAAAAAGTAGTCTCAGATTTTTTTTCAGTACAACATTACTCCTACCTAAAAAGTAAACTCTTCTTTTCATCATGTTTTGAGATGCGTGTAGCAAAATATTTTTTATTAGAATGTAGTCTGACTGGGTAACAAGAGGGGGAAAGGGAAACTAATCTTAAGTTTCATTTTCCTGTAACTCCACTTACAATGTCTCCACCCTATGCTCCACCCTCTTTTCTAAGGTAATGTATTTTATGGGTGTGTGCATGTGTGCGTTTGTGTGTGTGTGCTTGCATGTGAAAAAATGGGAATTTCCTGTTCTTACTCCAGGAATTTCCAAACATGGTAGTGTCGGCTAGTATAATTTAAGGTGAATGTTATCTTACAATCCTTATAAGTTAAACAAACAAGGACATGCCGAGAGAGCAGTCTGAGGGGAATTATCTGACATAATGTTTTATGTTGACTACAAAGCAATGACCTGTGAAAAGATTTTTAAATGACCAGTGTGACACAGAAAAATATGTACAGTGCAGTGTGTAAGTATTTGGACAGTGACACAATTTTTGTTGTTTTGGCTCTGTGCTCCAGCAATGAACATGAGGTCAAAAAATGCGACTGTCAGCTTTAATTGAGGGGTATTTTCATCCATATTGGGTGAACTGTGTATGAATGACAGCCATTTTTATAGATGATTTCTGTGTACATGTATGTGTATATGTGTGTTTTTTACCATATAAGAACCCCATCTTACAAATAGTTCACTAATCTCTTCATAAGACTATATTACTGTATCCCAGAGAGCTTTCTTCCAGATCAACAGACTGAATATGTTCCAGGTCCTGAAGCTTCCCAGTGTTCAGAAACCCACCACAAGATCTCTTCAGTTCTGTCTCAATGAGGTGCACCTTTCAAACTGCATTCGCAGGCATTTTCAAATGAAATATGTTATTTTATATTTCTTGTCAAAACAAAAAGATGTAGCTTCTTTAAATTTAGAGTAAGCATGATAGAAATTGCTTGTGTTAGAAGATACACAAAATGTTCCTTTACATTTTGACCTACAAAGCATGCCTATACAATAAAGCATAAATCTCACCTTGAGAAAAATGCAAGTTAGCATCTGCAGATCTGTCAATAGAAAGTAATTTTATCCTCATTTTGTCCCAGGTAAACAGAGAACAAATTTGCTAGGAGTCCGTGTTTTAAAAACTGTGAGAGCATACCCCCATAATGAGGAAGAGGGTTGTCTTTATGTTTTATTGACTTGTTTCTCTGTGTAAGTTTCATGAGAACTGAGAAATGCAGTTATAAGATTTAAGAAATTGGAAAGTTATTATTTAAGTCTCAATGTAAAGTCATATTTTATATTTCTTTTTTTAATGCACAGATACAGCAGCAACCTTGTCACACATTTTTATTGTTCTGCTAGTTTCTTATGTTCTTATACAACATTACAGTTTATTTCACATAATTCACGTGATCTAGCGTCAAAATAATGATAGAAAAAAATTATGCCCAACCGTCTATTCCACCACTGCAAAAACAATTGTGTAGATAACTAAAAGCAGTGAACTTTTGTAAGGGTTTTTCCAAGATGTCCTCAGACCAATATTGCACATATTGACTGATGCTCTGAACACATAATCTACAACACAAAGACACATTTCCTTGACTCAAAACCACATATCTTGTACAGATAAGGGAGGATAATCAATCCTAACATGTTCTAAGTGTCAATATCTTACAGTAATTAACATTATATTCAAGATTGAAATATATGTGTTAGCTGGCAAGAATTATAACTGAAAACTAATATTAAGTTCGGGTTGAATGCACTTTGCTGTTGCTAACGTTAGTGCTGTGAACATCACCCACCTATTGACAGATAATTTATCCATTAAAAGACTTGCAAAAGAGAGAGGAGGTCTGTACCTATGGCAGCAGCTGCGACCGACTATAGCTTGTATCTGCAAGTGTGTTGTTCACAGTCTGAACGTGTTAATCAATGGGAAATTATCCAATGTGAAATCGCAAATATCTAAATGTATATATATATATATATATATATATATATATATATATATATATATATATATATATATATATATTTGCACTATTTTTGCAAAAAGCACAAGCAACTAGGAACTACTAGTCAAACTTGGTAGATCTTGCTTAAAAGCTGTAGAAGTGGTTTACAGATTGTTGATGTGGAATAAGAAGAAATATTAAGGAGAACACTAAACTCGCTTTTTTGGTGAAATTAAATGCCCTCCAGTGGGGCCATAACTTTGTCTAGGACCCCATTTTTGAGCAGACCTTCACTGTTTAAACATGAATATGAAGGCTCTAATTGAGATCTCCTTTTTCCAGCTCTTCAAAGACTTCTATCGCAACTTAAAACCTTTTTTCTTTGAACCGCTATAATTATAAATACATTTATAGCACAATCTTCATGACACAACACCCCAAAAGCGAATGCAATGTATATTACATATGGACATTTAAAACGTAAAAAATTGTTGGCCAGAAAGGGGTCTGCTGCAGGTGCTGACCTCAATATTGTGGCAGGTTAGTGGCCCATTTTTGTGGTTATGAAAAAGGGAAGAGCAAGTCAGCAGTGGTTTCTATGATTAGATTAGAAGCACTATATGATTCAAGGAAGAAACTTCCATTGCAGAGCTGGTTGCATCATACTGTACAATCATTGCAAAAAATACCTTGATGTGTGACATCATGGGTACCTTACAACTTTCAGTTTCATGTTATTAAAATTAAATCCTATTGCCAGACTTTTACTGGCAAAGGTGTGATTAACTCTCATTTGAATGGAGAGGCTCTGTGATGTTGTTCTAATGTCTGTATGGAAGTAATATGGAACATTTGAATGCATGTAGAGAGCACTGAGAGGGAATTAAAGGGAACTCCCCCTTGCCATTTGTGTATATTAGTTTTGTAGAAGGACAGAGGAGTGATTAAGTATATATTTTTATTGTTTTGTTGAAATCTTGAAAATCAGTTCTCAGCCCTTACTGACAGCAAAGTCACAGAGGATATTGTATACAACTGAGATATATGGGAATCTTGATATACATGTGATACATGTGCTTGATTCAGATTCTAAAACCGACAAAAAATAATTCTAGAATAAATGTATTTTTACAGACTTGTGATAGTTTAGCATAGCCTATTATACAGTACATTCTATTGAAGATACTATTTGAAAGTATGTTGAAAACAGACATAACATTGAGCCTTGAGAGGAACATTAGTGTAGCTTGACGGAGCATTACCAGTAATAAAGGCCATTATGATACAAAATCATAACAGGAAAAATCAGTGTGTTGGCTAGTCAATGCAACACAAACATCATGCTAAATAAAGATCATTTTATGGTTTTGTGAGAGAAAAGAGAAGGTCATTTGTTCGAGATTCCGTTGTCTCTTCCCTAAATGATTTCGATGCTTTTCCATTGTGTTGTCAAATAAAAACCCTGGGTTTTCCAACCAACATATTACATATCAATTCTGTAAATTAATTTGATTTTTGATGACATTTTAAAAATAATAAATGTGAATAGTTCAAAAGAGGTAAACATCTCCAGCAACCCACAAACGTATGTTATGTAAATGTATGCAATCAACTGGGTACATTCGGAAATTTAAAAAATAGTAAAATAAATGCGAACAAACGTGTGTTTTTTAAATAAAAAATACAATTTACATTTCAAAAACTGTATTTTTTGGTGGTTAGTTTTCATATAATAGCACACCAATTTGAAAATGGTTTTGGATAGATTTTATCTATAACTGTGATACGTTGAGGGTCCCAGACGCAGTCTTCTTCAAGGCCGCTCTTCACCATCCCACAGTTAGGAGGGCACCAGGCCGTGTCATAACCATGTTTTGTGTGCCAGGTCTTCTGCATGGGGTGCCCTTGACGGTCGATTTTCTTCACTTTGCCAACTCTAACCTTGAGCTTCAGCACGACTCGTTCACGCTCAGGGAGATCCAAGGGGTACCTGCTGGCCTTCTCTAGGTCACGGCTGACATAAACACCCCGTCCAAACATGCCATCATTGGACTGACGAAACCCATTGGCCATAATTTGTTTAGTAGCCTTCTTAGATGTTCCATGGTACATGATGTATGTCTGACCATTTTTAGGTTCTGAGAAACTTCGCAGACAAGGGGGTCCGTTGAAGTCTCTTCTGCCCACATGGTATGGTTGTGTTCTGAAATGACTGGAGTGAGTTCAAGTCTTTAGTACATGCCTCAATATAAAAGTGATATACATTGTCAATTTTTAACAGGACATTATAGATATATTCTAAATTACTAACTTGATTTTTTTTTAATTCTGTGAAAATGACGGGGACACCCCTGGGAGGGAGATGCGGAAGTTCCGGGAAACACAATTTACCACATGGAGAGAGAGAGAGCACACCCACACAAACACAAAATCAAACAAACACCCCTTCACCCTTCCCCCTCACGAGTTTTGGGCAAAAGCAAATATCTAAAACAACAAATTGAAATAACAATTACAAAATAAAGTAAAACAGAGAGACACCTATCAGTTCCCTGCTCATAGCCAGCCTGCTTTCCAGCAGACCAGCTCCTCCTACTTTTCAGTGGCGGTTCACTTTCTTTGGCTCAGATAAACGAAAGTGAAACCACAATAAAATTAAAGTCAGAAACGTGCCCTCGGTGTGAGCTCCCGGTCTCAGCCCCGAACCGTGGAGAGAAACACACCTTCAATCACCTGAGCTGATTAGTTAACGCAACCCGAGTGCGTGTGCTCTCTCCACCAGCCGAGACCGAGACCAATCCGCTACTCAGGCAAACATAAGTAATAAGCCACAAACTGATTCCTGCAATACTCCGCTACTTAAATAGAGTTGTTACAGGTTACCTGTGTTTTAACTTGCATTTGCATTTACATTAGCACATTGTCTTTAAAAAACAAAATCACTACACCAAACAAACCATACCAAATGTGTTTGTGACAGCTCAATACTAGATTTCAATACACAAAGAGACATGTATAATTGTTTTAAAAATCTGGTGTTAAATCCTCAATTAAAATACATTTTTTCAGCCAGGTAACACACACACACACACACACACCTCTATTATTATCTTAACCCTTGTGTTAAAAGATACGAAACATGCAAAAAAGAGGTTCCTTTACATTTTGACCTACAAAACATTCATATACAATTAAGCATAATTTTCACCTTGAGAAAAAAGAGAGAGTTGGCTTCTGCAGATCAGTCAATAGAAAGCAGCTTTCACTTTATTTTGTCAGTTAAACAGAGAACAAGTTTCCTAGGAGTTGGTGTTTTATATACTGTGAGACCCACCACCCCGTAACGAGGAAGAGGGTTGTATTTATGTTTTATTGACTTGTTTGTTTGTGTAAGTTTCAGGAGAACTGAGAAATACAGTTATAAGATTTAAGAAATTGTAAAGTTAATTATTTAAGCTTCAATGTAAAGTCATATTTGACATTAAATTTTTTTTCTATGCACAGATACAGCAGTAACACTGTCACACATTTTTATTGTACTGCTAGTTTCTTATGTTGATCACAATGTGCAAATTATAATGTGACATAGGCCATAAGGAACTGGAAGCAGTTGTTAATGTTAAAATTAACACAATGGAAATTAAAAGGACCACAATGGAAATAAGCCTTGGGCTTTATTGTGCTTTTATCCTTTTGATGATTTCTGTATCTGGGGCATCTCTGGCTAGAGGGGCCACTTGTATTTTAATGCTCAATAAAGAATTTCAAGCAATCAATCAAAATAAAATTTAATATGTATGCTTATTCACAATGTACAATATCACTTATAAAATTTATGAAAAGTAGTCTCAGATTTTTTTTACTATAATATTACTCTTACCTAAAAAGTACACCCTTCTTTTCATCATGTTTTGATATTTGAGATCAGTGTGTAGCAAAGATTTTTTATTAAAACGTAGTCTGACTGGGTAACAAGAGATAGAAAGGGAAATTAATCTTAAATTTCATATTCCTGTAACTACACTTACGACGTCTCGACCCAATGCTAAAAATACTCTTCCCAAAGGCATTGTATTCCATGGGTGTGTGCGTGTGTGTGCATGCATGCAAAAAAATTGGAATTTTCTGTTCTTACTGCAAGAATTTTCAAACATGGTAGCGTCGGCTAGTATAATTTAAGGTGAACGTCATTTTACAATCCTTATAAGTAAAAATAACAAGGACATGCCAAGAGAGCAGTCTGAGGGGAATTGTCTGATATAATCATTTATGTTGACTACAAAGCAATGACCTGTGAAAAGATTTTTAAATGACCAGTGTGACACAGATCATTAAATAAAGATCATTTTATGGTTTTGTGAGAGAAAAGAGAAGGTCATTTGTTCCAGATATCATTGTTTCTTCCCTAAATGATTTCGGTGCTTTTTCATTGTGTTGTCAAATAAAACCCCTGGGTTTTCCAACCAACATATTACATATCAATTCTGTAAATTAATTTGATTTTTGATGACATTTAAAAAATAATAAATCAGAATAGTTTAAAAGAGGTAAACATCTCCAGCAACCCACAAACGTATGTTATGTAAATGTATGCAATCAACTGGGTACATTCGGAAAAAAAAAAAAAAGCAAAATAAATGCGAACAAATGTAAACTGTATTTTTTTATTTAAAGGACACACGTTTCAAAAACTGTATTTTTTGGTGGTGTGTTTTCACATAATGGCACACCAACTTGACTCAGCACTACTTGTGTCACTTGACTCAGCATATCCACTTGACCCAGCCCAAATTCGTTTTGGATAGATTGCTTTTATAACTGTGATACGTTTAGGGTCCCAGACGCAGTCTTCTTCAAGGCCGCTCTTCACCATCCCACAGTTAGGAGGGCACCAGGCCGTGTCATAACCATGTTCTGTGTGCCAGGTCTTCTGCATGGGGTGCCCTTGATAGTCGATTTTCTTCACTTTGCCAACTCTAACCTTGAGCTTCAGCACGACTCGTTCATGCTCAGGGAGATCCAAGGGGTACCTGCTGGCCTTCTGGAGGTCACGGCTGACATAAACACCCCGTCCAAACATGCCAACATTGGACTGACGAAACCCATTGGCCATAATTTGTTTAGCAGCCTCCTTAGATGTTCCATGGTACATGATGTATGTCTGACCATTTTTAGGTTCTGAGAAACTTCGCAGACAAGGGTCCGTTGAAGGCTCAAAATCCTCTTCTGCCCACATGGTACGGTTGGGTTTCTGAAATATGACTGGAGTGAGTTCAAGTCTTTAGTACATGCCTCAATATAAAAGTGATATACATTGTCAATTTTTAACAGGACATTATAGATATATTCTAAATTACTAAGTTGATTTTTTAAAAATTCTGTGAAAATGACGGTGACATCCCTGGGAGGGAGATGCGGAAGTTCCGGGAAACACAATTTATCGCATGGAGAGAGAGAGGGCACACCCACACAAACACAAAATCAAACAAACACCCCTTCACCCTTCCCCCTCACGAGTTTCGAGCAAAAGCAATCATCTAAAACAACAAATTGAAATAACAATTACAAAATAAAATAAAACAGAGCGACAAATGGAGCATCGCATAGTTCTGGCAGGCCACGAGAGTCAAGCGCTCCGGCCGAATCAGCTGATGGCTCAGCTGAGTGATGTTCGCCTATCACAGTACATTCACTAACAGGGCGGTCTATTTAAACAGCCTCCTTCTACTCATTCGGCTGCTCCTCCTGCATGCAAGCGCTGCACGTTGCTTCGTAAATCCCCTCCACCACCCCAGCTCCATCCTTATGCGTCAAGAATTTGCATTTCTCCTTCCTATGTGTTAAGAATTTGTATGCTCCATCCCCATGCATCAAGAAATTGTATTTCTCCATCCCTGTGCTAAGAAATTGCATTGCTCCATCCCTATGTGTTAAGAACTTGCTTTGCTGCTGGATCTGTTTTGTGTGTACCCCTCTAGGGGGGTTTGGCTGCTGGCCTCCCGGCCTTATCCACGCGGGCTGCGTGGTTGGCGGGAGAGCTCCAGAACAGAGCCATACCGCCAAACATAACTGTATTGCCTTTATTGTCAATAAAGTTCTACTTGATGACAGTGGTCCTGACAGAACCATCAGTTCCCAGCTCATAGCCAGCCTGCTTTCCAGCAGACCAGCTCCTCCTACTTTTCAGTGGCGGTTCTTTTTCTTTGGCTCAGATAAACGAAAGTGGAACCAAAATAAAATCAAAATCATAAACGCGCTCTCGGTGTGAGCTCCCGGTCTCGGCCCCAAACGGTGGAGAGAAACACACCTTCAAGCAACTGGGCTGATTAGTTAACGCAACCCAAGTGTGTGTGCTCTCTCCACCAGCCGAGACCGAGACCAATCCGCTACTCAGGCAAACATAATGCCACAGGCTGATTCCTGCAATACTCCACTACTTAAATAGAGTTGTTGCAGGGTAACTGTGTTTTAATTTGCCAAATTAAAACACAGTCACCAAACAAATCATACCAAATGTGTTTGTAACGGCTCAATGCTAGATTTCAATACACAAAGAGACGTGTATAATTGTTTAAAAAATCTGGTGTTAAATCCTCAATTAAAATATATATTTTCAGCCAGGTAACACATACACACGCACCTCTATTATTATCTAAACCCTTGTGTTAAAAGATTTTAAAAAATGAGATTCCTTTACATATTGACCTACATAACATCCATATACAATTAAGCATAATTCTCACCTTGAGAAAAGAGAGAGAGTTGGCTTCTGCAGATCTGTCAATAGAAAGCAGTTTTCACCTTATGTTGTCCCAGGTAAACAGAGAACACATTTCATAGGAGTCTGTGTTTTATAAACTGTGAGACCACACCCTCATAATGAGGAAGAGGGTTGTCTTTATGTCTTATTGACTTGTTTGCCTGTGTAAGATTCAGGAGAACTGAGAAATACAGTTATAAGATTTAAGAAATTGGAATGTTAGTTATATAAGCCTCAATGTGAAGCCATATTTGATATTTCTTTTTTTTTTCTATGCACAGATACAGCAGCTACCCTGTCACACATTTTTATTGTTCTGCTAGTTTCTTATGTTGATTACAATGTGTAAATTACAATGTGACATAGGCCATAAGGAAC
Organism: Anguilla japonica; assembly: GCA_025169545.1. Taxonomy (NCBI): domain Eukaryota; kingdom Metazoa; phylum Chordata; class Actinopteri; order Anguilliformes; family Anguillidae; genus Anguilla; species Anguilla japonica. The sequence goes on along the minus strand of JANEZO010000061.1, from coordinate 41,458 downwards.
TGGAAGCAGTTGTCTATGTTAAAACACATTTTAATCCACATGCTGATTCACAATGTACTGTATCACTCACAACATTTATGAAAAAGTAGTCTCAGATTTTTTTTTTGTGTACAATATTACTCCTACCTAAAAAGTAAACTCTTCTTTTCATCATGTTTTGATATTTGAGATCAGTGTGTAGCAAATATTTTTTATTATAATGTAGTCTCACTGGCTAACAAGAGGGGGAAATGGAAACTAATCTTAAGTTTAATTTTCCTGTAACTCTGCTGACAATGTCTCCACCCTATCCTAACAATACTCTATTCAAAGGTATTGTATTTTATTTGGTGTGTGCACGTGTGTGTTTATGTGTGTGCGCATGCATGCCAGAGAGCAGTCTGAGGGGAATTATCTGACATAATCTTTTATGTTGACTACAAAACAATGACGTGTGAAAAGATTTTTAAATAACCAGTGTGACACAGAAAAATATGTACAGTGCAGTGTGTAAGTATTCGGACAGTGACACACAGTTTCTGTTGTTTTGGCTCTGTGCTCCAGCAATGAACATGAGGTCAACATGCAGACTGTCAGCATTAATCTGAGGGTATTTACATCCATATTGGGTGAACTTTGTATGAATGACAGCCCTTTTTATAGATTATTTATGTGTACATGTATATGTATGTGTGTCTTTTAGCATATAAGAACCACATCTTACAAATAGTTCACTCATCTCTTCCATCTCTTCATGGGCTTTCTTCCAGATCAACAGACTGAATATGTTCCAGGTCCTGAAGCTTCCCAGTGTTCAGAAACCCACCACAAGATCTCCTCAGTTCTGTCTCAATGAGGTGCACCTTTCAAACTACATTTGGAGGCATTTTCAGATGAAATATGTTGTTTTATATTTCTTGTCAAAACAGAAACGTGTAGCTTCTTTAAATTTAGAGCAAGGATGATAGACATTGCTTGTGTTAAAAGATACAAAAAATGCAAAAAAAAAAATGTTCTTTTACATTTTGACCTATAAAGCATGCATATACAATAAAGCATACATCTCACCTTGAGAAAAATACAAGTTAGCTTCTGCAGATCTGTCACTAGAAAGTAGTTTTATCCTCATTTTGTCCCAGGTAAACAGAGAACAAATTTGCTAGGAGTCCGTGTTTTAAAAACTGTGAGAGCATACCCCCATACTGAGGTAGAGGGTTGTCTTTATGTCTTATTGACTTGTTTCTCTGTGTAAGTTTCAGGAGAACTGAGAAATACAGTTATAAGATTTAAGAAATTGGAAAGTTAGTTACTTAAGCCTCAATGTAAAGTCATATTTGATATTTCTTTTTTTTTAATGCACAGATACAGCAGCAACCTTGTCACACATTTTTATTGTTCTGCTAGTTTCTTATGTTCTTATACAACATTACAGTTTATTTCACATAATTCACAAGAACTAGTGTCAAAATAATGATAGAAGAAAATTACGCTCAACGTCTATTCCACCACTGCAAAAACAATTGTGTAGATAACTAAAAGCAGTGAAATTTTGTAATTTTGTAAGATGTCCCCAACCAATATTGCACATATTGACTGATGCTTTTAACACATAATCTACAACACAAAGACACATTTTCTTGACTCAAAACCACATATCTTTTACAGATAAGGGAGAAGAATCAATCCTAACATGTTCTAAGTGTCAATATCTTACAGTAATTAACATTATATTCAATATTGAAATATATGTGTTAGCTGGCAAGAATTATAACTAAAAACTAATATTAAGTTCAGGTTGAATGCACTTTGCTGTTGCTAACGTTAGTGCTGTGAACATCACCCACCTATTGACAGATAATTTATCCATTAAAAGACTTGCAAAAGAGAGAGGAGGTCTGTACCTATGGCAGCAGCTGCGACCGACTATAGCTTGTATCTGCAAGTGTGTTGTTCACAGTCTGAACGTGTTAATCAATGGGAAATTATCCAATGTGAAATCGCAAATATCTATATATATCTATATATATATATATATATATATATATATATATATATATATATATATATATATATATATATATATATATATATATATATATATCTGCACTATTTTTGCAAAAAGCACAAGCAACTAGGAACTACTAGCCAAACTTGGTAGATCTTGCTGAAAAGCTGTAGAAGTGGTTTACAGATTGTTGATGTGGAATAAGAAGAAATATTAAGGAAAACACTAAACTCGCTTTTTTGGTGAAATTAAATGCCCTCCAGTGGGGCCATAACTTTGTCTAGGACCCCATCTTTGAGCAAACATTCACTGTATAAGCATGAATATGAAGGCTCTAATTGAGATCTCCTTTTTCCAGCTCTTCAAAGACTTCTATCGCAACTTAAAACCTTTTTTCTTTGAACCGCTATGATTATAAATACATTTTATAGCACAATCTTCATGACACAAAACCCCCCAAAAGTGAATGCAATGTATGTATATTACATATGGACATTTAAAACTTAAAAATTGTTGGCCAGAAAGGGGTCTGCTGCAGGTGCTGACCTCAATATTGTGCAGGTTAGTGGCCCATTTTTGTGGTTATGAAAAAGGGAAGAGCAAGTCAGCAGTGGTTTCTATGATTAGATTAGAAGCACTATATGTTTCCAGGAAGAAACCTCCATTGCAGTGCTGGTTGCATCATACTGTACAATCATTGCAAAAAATACCTTGATGTGTGACATCATAGGTACCTTACAACTTTCAGTTTCATCTTGTTAAAATGAAATCCTATGGCCAGACTTTTACTGGCAAAGGTGTGATTAACTCTCATTTGTTGGGGAGGCTCTGTGATGTTGTTCTAATGTCTGTATGGAAGTAATATGGAAAATTTGAGTGCATTTAGAGAGCACTGAGAGGGGATTATAGGGAACCTCCCCTTTGCCATTTGTGTATATTAGTTTTGTAAAAGGACAAGGGAGTGATTAAGTATTATATTTTTATTGTTTTGTTGGAATATTGAAAATCAGTTCTCAGCCCTTTCTGACAGCAAAGTCACATAGAGGATATTGTATACAAACGAGATATGGGAATCTTGATATACATGTGATACATGTGCTTGATTCAGATTCTAAAACAGACAACATAATAATTCTAGAGTAAATATATTTTTACGGACTTGTGATAGTTCAGCACATTCTATTATACAGTACATTCTCTTGAAGATACTGTAATTTGAAAGTCTGTTGAAAACAGACAGAACATTGAGCCTTGAGAGGAATCTTAAAGAGAAACATTTGTGTAGGTTGACGGAGCATTAACCTACCCATCATATTACATAGCACTTTGGTAAATTCATTTTAATTCTTATGACATTTCAAAAATAATACATTTGAATAGTTCAAAAGAGCAGTGTGCCCTAGGTCTCATGAAGGTAAACATCTCAAGCAACCCACAAACGTATATTATGTAAATGTAATCATGTGTGCAATCAACAGGGTACATTCGTACATTTAAAAATGAGTATAATAAATTTGTGTCCTTTAAATAAAAAATACAATTTATATTTCAAAAACTGCATTTTTTGGTGTTTTGATTTCACCTAATAGCACAGTAACTGGACTCAGAACTAAATTACTGGATGGATTACTCCTATAACTGTGATACGTTTAGGGTCCCAGACGCAGTCTTCTTCAAGTTCGCTCTCCACCATGCCACATTCAGGAGGGCACCAGGCCGTGTCATAACCATAGACTGTGTGCCAGGTCTTCTGCATGGGGTGCCCTTGATAGTTGATTTTCTTCACTTTGCCAACTCTAACATTGAGCTTCAGCACGACTCGTTGATGCTCAGCGAGCTTCAAGGGGTACCTGCTGGCCTTCTGTAGGTCACGGCTGACATAAACACCCGGTCCTAACATGCCATCTTTAGACTGACGAAACCCAGTGGCCATAATTTGTGCAGCAGCCAGCTTAGATGTTCCATGGTACATGATGTATGTGCGATCTTTTTCGGGTTCTGTGTAGCTTTGCAGACATGGGACCACTGAAGGCCCAGAATCCTTTTCTGCCCACATGGTACAGTTGGGTTTCTGAAATATGATGGAGTGAGTTAAAGTCTTTAGTACATGCCCTAATATAACAGTGATTTACCTTGTCCATTATTAAGAGAACACTATAGATATGTTCTAAATTACGAAATTAATCTTTTTATAGTTCTGTGAAAATGACTGTGACACCCATGGGAGGGAGACGAGGCAGTTCTGGGAAACACAAATTACCACATGGAGAGAGACAGACACACAGAAACACAAAATCAAACACATATACCTTCACCTTTTTCACTTCAAGGGTTCCAGGCAAAAACAATCATATACTTTCTTTGTCTTGCGTGCTCAGATAAAGAAAACTGAAACCAAAATGAAACGAAAATCATCGACGCGCTCCTGGTCTCGGCGAACCAAACCGTGGAGAGAAACACACCTTTAAGCATCTGGGCTGATTAGTTAATGCAACCCAGATGCGTGTGCTCTCTCTACCACCCGGGGTGACCGAGACCAATATGCTTCTCCGGCAGACCAAATGCCACAGACTGATTCCTGCAATACTCCACTGGTTAAATACGGTCGTTGCAGGGTGACTGTGTATTAATTTGTACTTGAAACATGCATTTGCATTAGCACATTGTCTTTAAAAAACAAAATCATCACACAAAACAAACCATAACAAATGTTCTTGCAACAGCTCAATGCTAGATTTAAATGCATTAAGAGACATACTGTATATATATATATATATATATATATATACACATACATGGTCATGGGCAAAAAAAAAAAAAATGGGCCAAGCCCAAAATGGCAAAATATTAAGCTTTTAATGGTCTTAACAACAAATCATTGGTCAGAAAATTAGCAAGAATTAAACAAATGCACAAATATATATATATATATATCCATCCATCCATCCATTATCTATACCCGCTTAACGCAGTGTGCATTGTGCGAGAGGCAGGAATACACCTGGACAGGCTGCCAATCTGTCGCAGGGCACACACACACACACACACACACACACAAACACACACACATATATATATATACTTACAAAACATTCATATACAATAAAGAATTAATCTCACCTTGTGAAAAATGCCAGTTGGCTTCTGCAGATCTGTCAATAGAGAGCAAATTTTCAAGGCGTCTGTTTTAAAAACTGTGAGACCACACCCCTATAATGAGGAAGAGGGTTGTCTTTATGTCTTATTGACTTGTTTCTCTGTGTAAGTTTCAGGAGAACTGAGAAATAAAGTAATACGATCTAAGGAATTGGAAAGTTACTTATTTAAGGCTCAATATTTTCAAGTCATATTTGATTTTTTTTTTTTTTTTTCTATGAACAGATACAGCAGCAACCCTGTCACAAATTTTTTATTGTTCTCCTAGTTTCTTATGTGCCACCATTGGACTGACGAAACCCATTGGCCATAATTTGTTTAGCAGCCTTCGTAGATGTTCCGTGGTACATGATGTATGTCTGACCATTTTTAGGTTCTGAGAAGCTTTGCAAACATGGGTCTGTTGAAGGATCAAAATCCTCTTCTGCCCACATGGTACAGTTGGGTTTCTGAAATATCACTGAAGTGAGTTCAAGTCTTTAGTACATGCCCCAATATAAAAGTGATATACATTGTCAATTTTTAACAGGACATTATAGATATATTCTAAATTACTAACTTGATTTTTTTTTAATTCTGTGAAAATGACGGTGACACCCCTGGGAGGGAGATGCGGAAGTTCTGGAAAACACAATTTACCACATGGAGAGAGAGAGAGCACACCCACACAAACACAAAATCAAACAAACACCCCTTCACCCTTCCCCCTCACGAGTTTCGGGCAAATGCAATTATCTAAAACAACAAATTGAAATAACAAATACAAAATAAAGTAAAACAGAGAGACACCTATCAGTTCCCTGCTCATAGCCGGCCTGCTTTCCAGCGGACCAGCTCCTCCTACTTTTCAGTGGCGGTTCACTTTCTTTGGCTCAGATAAACGAAAGTGAAACCAAAATAAAATCAAAATCATAAACGCGCTCTCGGTGTGAGCTCCCGGTCTCAGCCCCGAACCGTGGAGGGAAACACACCTTCAAGCACCTGGGCTGTTTGGTTAACGCAACCCGAGTGTGTGTGCTCTCTCCACCAGCCGAGACCGAGACCAATCCGCTACTCAGGCAAACATAAGTAATAAGCCACAAACTGATTCCTGCAATACTTCGCTACTTAAATAGAGTTGTTGCAGGTTACCTGTGTTTTAACTTGCATTTGCATTTACATTAGCACATTGTCTTTAAAAAACAAAATCACCACACCAAACAAACCAGCTCAATGCTAGATTTCAATACACAAAGAGACATGTATAATTGTTTTAAAAATCTGGTGTTAAATCCTCAATTAAAATATATATTTTCAGCCAGGTAACACACACACACACACCTCTATTATTATCTAAACCTTTGTGTTAAAAGATACAAAAAATGCAAAAAATGAGATTCCTTTACATATTTACCTACATAACATCCATATACGATTAAGCATAATTCTCACCTTGAGAAAAGAGAGAGAGTTGGCTTCTGCAGATCTGTCAATAGAAACCAGTTTTCACCTTATGTTGTCCCAGGTGAACAGAGAACAAATTTCATAGGAGTCTGTGTTTTATAAACTGTGAGACCACACCCTCATAATGAGGAAGAGGGTTGTCTTTATGTTTTATTGACTTGTTTGTCTGTGTAAGTTTCAGGAGAACTGAGAAATGCAGTTATAAGATTTAAGAAATTGGAAGTTAGTTATATAAGCCTCAATGTGAAGCCATATTTGATATTTCTTTTTTTTTCTATGCACAGATACAGCAGCTACCCTGTCACACATTTTTATTGTTCTGCTAGTTTCTTATGTTGATTACAATGTGCAAATTACAATGTGACATAGGCCATAAGGAACTGGAAGCAGTTGTCTATGTTAAAACAAACTTTAATCTGCATGCTGATTCACAATGTACTGTATCACTTACAAAATTTATGAAAAAGTAGTCTCAGATTTTTTTTGTGTGTGCAATATTACTCCTACCTAAAAAGTAAACTCTTCTTTTCATCATTTTTTGATATTTGAGATCAGTGTGTAGCAAATATTTTTTTATTAAAATGTAGTCTCACTGGGTAACAAGAGGGGGAAATGGAAACTAATCTTAAGTTTAATTTTCCTGTAAGTCCGCTTACAATGTCTCCACCCTATGCTCCCCCCTCTTTTCAAAGGTAATGCATTTTATGGGTGTGTGCATGTGTGCGTTTGTGTGTGTGTGCTTGCATGTGAAAAAATGGAAATTTCCTGTTCTTACTCCAGGAATTTCCAAACATGGTAGTGTCGGCTAGTATAATTTAAGGTGAATGTTATCTTACAATCCTTATAAGTTAAACAAACAAGGACATGCCGAGAGAGCAGTCTGAGGGGAATTATCTGACATAATGTTTTATGTTGACTACAAAGCAATCACCTGTGAAAAGGTTTTTAAATGACCAGTGTGACACAGAAAAATATGTACAGTGCAGTGTGTAAGTATTTGGACAGTGACAGAATTTTTGTTGTTTTGGCTCTGTGCTCCAGCAATGAACATGAGGTCAAAATGCAGACTGTCAGCTTTAATTTGAGGGTATTTTCATCCATATTGGGTGAACTGTGTATGAATGACAGCCATTTTTATAGATGATTTGTGTGTACATGTATGTGTATATGTGTGTTTTTTAGCATATAAGAGCCCCATCTTACAAATAGTTCACTAATCTCTTCATAAGACTATATTACTGTATCCCAGAGACCTTTCTTCCAGATCAACAGACTGAATATGTTCCAGGTCCTGAAGCTTCGCAGTGCTCAGAAACCCACCGCAAGATCTCTTCAGTTCTGTCTCAATGAGATGCGCATTTCAAACTACTTTCGCAGGCATTTTCAAATTAAATATGTTATTTTATATTTAACATAAAAAACAAAAAGTTGTAGCTTCTTTAAATTTAGAGTAAGCATGATAGAAATTGCTTGTGTTAAAAGATACAAAAAATGCAAAAAAAAATGTTCCTTTACATTTTGACCTACAAAGCATGCATATACAATAAAGCATAAATCTAACCTTGAGAAAAATGCAAGTTAGCTTCGGCAGATCTGTCAATAGAAAACAGTTTTATCCTCATTTTGTCCCAGGTAAACATAGAACAAATTTCGTAGGAGTCCGTGTTTTAAAAACTGTGAGACCATACCCCCATAATGAGGAAGAGGGTTGTCTTTACGTTTTATTGACTTGTTTCTCTGTGTAAGTTTCAGGAGAACTGAGAAATACAATTATAAGATCTAAGAAATTGTAAAGTTAGTTATTTAAGCCTCGATGTAAAGTCATATTTGATATTCAATGTTGTTTTTTTTTCTATGCACAGATACAGCAGCAACCCTGTCACACATTTTTGTGTTCTGCTAGTTTGGATTCTGAGCACTATAGCCAAAGGCTATAGACTCCAGTTCAGAGTGAAACCACCCCGTTTCAACTGAGTCATTTATTCTCAGACCAAAGAAAGTATAGCCCATGTTTTAGAGGACGAAATCTCTTCCCTCTTACACAAAGGGGCGATCTGTTTGGTTAATAAAAGCCAACACGGCTTTTATTCTCGTTACTTCCTGGTTCCAAAGAAGGACAGCTTACTACATCCAATCTTGGATCTCAGGGTGCTGAACAAACATTTGAGGCAATAGAACTTCAAAATGTTAACATACAGCACTCTTCGATGTTCAATACGTCAGAACGATTGGTTCACATCAAGCGATCTGAAAGATGCCTTTTTCCACATAGACATCTGTCCTCCTCACACAAAATTTCTCCGCTTTACGAATACACAGTTCTACCCTTTGGCCTTTCCCTGAGCCTACAGGTTTTCTGTCTTTGTGTAGAGGCGGCTCTGGCCCCGTTGAGACTGATGGGAGTCAGAATTCTGACTTATATAGACGATTGGCTTATCATCACTAATTCGGAAGTGAGAGTTGTGCAGGACACTCAGCTAGTTCTGGCACATCTGTCGTCTCTTGGTTTCAGAGTAAACCTCTCAAAGAGCAATCTCTCTCCATCCCAGAATGTATCGTTCTTGGGACTGGACTTAAACTCTGTGTCGATGCCAGCTCAGCTATCAGCAGACCGTATCTTATCACTCAGAGTCCGTCTCCCTCAGTTCAAACCGGGCTCGAGAGTACAGTATCGCACGTGCCTCAGGCTGCAAGGACTGATGGTGTCAGCCTCTCAGGTCCTACCACTGGGGCTAATGAGGGGCTTTATGAGGTGGATTTCATACTTCCACCTCAGCCCTGTGGGCGGTCTCCATTGCCTCCTCTCGGTGACACGCGAGTGCTACGAAACTCTGCATCACTAGGAAAGCACGGACTTTTACACTCAGGGAACCCCCCTCAGGATTGTTCTCATGAGGAAAGTCGTGACGACTGATGCGTCCCTCTCTGGATGGGGTGCCACTCAGGAGGGACGTATTGTGAATGGGATGCAGTCAATCCCGCTCTGCTCAGCTCACATCAATTATCTGGAGCTACTAAGCATTTTGATAGTTCTCAGATATTTTCTCCCCCATCTAAGGGGACATCATGTGCTACTCCGCTGCGACAACACGACTGCGGTAGCATATGTCAGTCAGTAAGGTGGCATGTGCTCCCTCCAGCTCCACTGTCTAGCCCACAGACTGCTGGTCTGGGGCAGCCGTCACTTCCTGTTGATACGTGTGACCCATCTTCCAGGCATTCTGAACATAGGCGTGGATCTGTTGTCAAGGGGAAACCCACTTTACGGGGAATAGTGGTTACATCCCCAGATTGTGGAAATTCTGTAGCAGAGATTTTGCCGAGCGGCCATAGATCCCTTCACTTCGCACGCAAATGCCCATTGTCCTATGTTTTTCTCGCTATGGGACGAGAACGCGCTTCTCAGCGTGGATGCACTGGCCCACCCATAGTCCAGTGGGCTCCTTTATGTGTTTCCCCCCCTCACTCTCATCTCTTCCACTCTATCCAGAGTGAGAGAACAGAGCTTGACACTGATCCTAATAGCACCCACGTGGCCAAGATCGCCATAGTTGGCAGAGATTGTCCCTCTCCTTTATGCACATCCATGCGCACTCCCGTTACGCATAGACCTCCTGTCACAGGTGAACGGGGAAATACACCACCCCTGCCTGGAGCAAATGGCTCTTTGGGCTTAGCCCGTGAGAGGCATAACCTCTCGTGTGGTTGCTACCATCCAATGCGCAAGAGCGCCCTTTACCAGGTCACTTTATGAAAATAAGTGGCAGGTATCTGAAGGATGGTGTACCTCTCGTCAGTGAGTGCCTTACCAGTGCTCTGTTACTGACGTACTGTGCTTTTTACAGAACCTTATGGATAAAGGGAAATCCTTTTCAACCATTAAGGTCTACCTGGCAGCTACCACTGCTTATCATGTTGGTTTCAAAGACTATGCAGTTGGGCAACATGCCCTCATTTGCAGGTTTATGAAGGGGGCTCACCGTTCTCTGCCTGTTACTAAAAAGCACATCCCTTCTTGGGATTTATCACTGGTGCTGGAGGCTCTGTCTCTACAGCCATTCGAGCCTATAAATGAGAGAGTTAAAATTGCTGTCTCTCAAGACAGTATTGCTGCTTGCTCTAGCTTCAGCTAAGCGAGTCAGTCACCTCCATGCCCTCTCAGTGCATCCCTCGTGCGCAATATTCTCCCGTAATATGGATAGGGTTTTTCTTAATCCCAATCCAGCCTTATTATGCCTAAAAGCTTTCCAGCTTTCACATGTGAGGTGTTGGAGTTTGCTGCTTTTCACCCACCACTTTTCTCCTCTCAAGAGGATCAAAGGCTGCATATGCTATGTCCTGTGCGTGTTCTCCACATGTGTATGACAAGGACTAAGGCTTTCAGAAAGAGCGACCAGCTCTTTGTCGCCTGGGGCCTGGCCTGCAAAGGGAAAGCCATCTCTAAGCAGTGGCTGTCTCATTAGCTTGTGGAAACTATTGCTATGGCATATGATTCAAAGGGGATAACATGCCCCTCAGGCCTGAGGGCTCATTCTACGAGGGGCATAGCTGCATCATGGACCCTATTCCGTGGGGCCTCCTTGCAGTAAATTTGTTCAGCTGCAGGCTGGGCTTCTCCACATACCTTTGCTAGGTTCTACCACCTGAACGTTACCAGGACTCCGTTAGTCCACACAGTTTTGGGGGTGATCTCTCTGTGAAGCTCATGCATCTCCCCTCACCTGCTATGTGTTTAGTACTTCCTTACATGGGATGTGCTAGACATGGGATGTGCTCAAGGGGGAGAGGCTGCCCTTGCAGGCCTAACAGTGTCTCAGCTGTGAGCATAGGGCTATCTGGGAGTTGTCCATATCTCCCCATAGGTGGATCTCCAACACGAGATGATGAAAGAGAACTTTAGGTTACTGTCATAACCCCAGTTCTCTGAAACATCGAGTGGAGAGATCCACCAAGACTGCCCTGTTTGCTGTGCACGAGAAGCGAATATGTTCACTGAGGAGTAGTAGTGCTGTGGCATCCCATATGCTCTTACAGGAGGGCGGTGCCTCCTGTAGCACTGGATGTGCTACTGTTGGATGTCATTCCCCATAGGTGGATCTCTCCACTCGATGTTTCAGAGAACCGGGGTTACGGCAGTAACTTAAAATTTTTGCATATAAGAACCCCATCTTCCAAATAGTTCACTCTTCTCTTTATAAGGCTATATCACTGTATCCCAGAGAGCTTTCTTACCGATCAAGTCTGAATATTTTCCAAGTGCTGAAGCTTCCCAGTGTTCACAAACCCACCACATATTTTCAGTTCTGTGTCTCAAATGATCAACCTTTCAAATTACATTCGCAGGCATTTTCCAATGAAATATGTAGTTTTAGTATAGTATATGAGTATTTTTAGCATGGGGTGGAGACATTGTAAGCGGAGTTACAGGAAAATGAAACTTAAGATTAGTTTCCCTTTCTCCCTCTTGTTACCCAGTCAGACTACATTTTAATAAAAAGTATTTGCATAGAAAAATAATGAAATGTCAAATATGACTACATTGAAGATTAAATAACTAACTTTATATTATACCGTATAACTGTATTTCTTAGTTCTCCCGATACTTAAAAGTAAAGAAACAAGTCATTCATACATTCATGCCTTCCAGTGGTGCCATAACTTTGTCTACGACCCCATCTTTGCGCAAACTTTCACTTTATAAGAATGAATATGAAGCCTCTAATTGAAATCTGCCTTTTCCAGCTCTTCAAATACTTCTGTCACTGCTTAAAATATTTTTTCTTTGATCTGACTTAATTATAAATATGTTTTATAGCACAATGGCAAGTAGTTAGGAGAACTAGCTGGCTTTTCGGCTGCATGCATTCACTCACTATTGGCACAATCATCATGATGAAAAATCCAGTAGCAGCAGGACACATTTTTCCATTCTTACATGAGTGTTCACTAAAACTAAACTACTACGTTAGCCTCTTGACATGAGTCTTGTTAACATTAAGCAGGGGCTAATCTTACAGCTGGCCCTCCTCATACAACAATAAAGTGAAGCTGTTTGCCTAGAGCTATGGCATTGATGAGCCAATTTAGATTTTTTTTATGTTAATGCCAAGACTAGGTAGGTTAATTCTTCATCAGTTGTTCCATAAAACATAACCATTAATGTGTACAAAAGCAATATGAAATTGAACAATGAAACCTTTATTTTACATAATAATACCCAGTAGCTCTTTGTTGAGTGGTTAACTGAAAAAAAGAAAACTGATAGGGTGTTTTGCATCAGGCACTGTCAAGAACATAGAGGAACAGAAAAATAATGAAAAAATGATAATAAAAAGTCTAAGAAAAAAAGTTGTGTAAAATTAATCTTTGGCGATGAAAAGTCAGGGGGCAGGGGCCCATACCAATATTCTTTCAGGGGCCCAGAATTCCTAGCAACGGCCCTGCTTGGGAATGGCTGGTCCCAGTGACACCAATTAGGGCTCATTTGAATGGTTATAGTTTAGTTTAATTCATTCAGCATTATTCTGCCAGTACTGTACAGTATATACCAAACAAAAGTGAATTCAATGTAAGTACATTACATATGGACATACAAACTATTTCAGAAGGATTTATTTGGTGATCTGAGGTACTTTTCTGAAAGCTAAAAGGTTATACGATTGTTTCATGCAAAAATAAAAAAGAACGGGTAACTGTAGAAAGTACAAAAAAATTTGTTCGATGATGTGGGTTACTGTGTAACAAGTGACTGGGGGATGGGGAGGCTCCTTTTATTTTACTGGTATTTATTGCTCTGAGCTGATAAGGGAGATGTTGGCCAGAAAGGAGTCTGTTGCAGGCACTGACCTCGATATTGCGGAATGTTTGTGGCACATTTTTTTATAAATTGTGTATATTTGCATTATTACCGTCCTGTGGGCACCGGTGCCCATACCACTAGGGGGAAGGATGGATAGGCCTACAAAAAGGAAGGACAGAATAAGCAAGTCTGCAGTGGTTTCTATGATGAGATTATTAGAAGCACTATATTTTTCCAGGTAGAAAATTCCTTTGCAGTGCTGGTTACGTCATGTACAATCATTGCAAAAAAGACATTGATGTGTGACATCATGGGTAACTCACAACTTTTAGTTTCACGTTATTAAAATGAAATACTTTGGTCGGACTGGCAAAGGTGTGGTTAAATCTCATTTGAATTGAGAGGCTCTAGTGTCTGTAGGGAGGTAATATGGAAGATCAGAATGCATGTAGAGAGCACTGAGAGGGAATTATAGGGAATCTTCCCCCTTTGGCATTTGTGTATATTACTTTTGTAGAAGGACAGGGGAGTGATTATGTATTATATTTTTATTGTTTTGTTGGAATCTTGAAAATCAGTTCTCAGCCCTTACTGACAGCAAAGTCACAGAGGATATTGTATACAACTGAGATATAAGGGAATCTTGATATACATGTGATACATGTACTTGATTCAGATTCTAAAACCGACAGAAAATAATTCTAGAATAAATGTATTTTTACAGACTTGTGATAGTTCAGCATAGTCTATTATACAGTACATTCTATTGAAGATACTATTTGAAAGTATGCTGAACACAGACATAACATTGAGCCTTGAGAGGAACATTTGTGTAGCTTGATGGAGCATTACCAGTAATAAAGGCCATTATGATACAAAATTATAACAGGAAAAATCAGTGTGTTGGCTAGTCAATGCAACACAAACACCATGCTAAATAAAGATCATTTTATGGTTTTGTGAGAGAAAAGAGAAGGTCATTTGTTCGAGATTCTGTTGTCTCTTCCCTAAATGATTTCGGTGCTTTTCCATTGTGTTGTCAAATAAAAACCCTGGGTTTTCCAACCAACATATTACATATCAATTCTGTTAATTAATTTGATTTTTGATGACATTTTAAAAATAATAAATTTGAATAGTTCAAAAGAGGTAAACATCTCCAGGAACCCACACACGTATGTTATTTAAATGTGTGCAATCAACTGGGTACATTCGGAAATTTAAAAAATAGTAAAATAAATGTGAATAAATGTGTGTCCTTGAAATAAAAAATACAGTTTACATTTAAAAAACTTTTTTTTTTTTTTTGGTGGTTTGTTTTCACATAATGGCACACCAACTTGTCTCAGCACTACTTGTGTCACTTGACTCAGCATATCCACTTGACCCTGACCCAGGTTTTGGATAGATTGCTTTTACAACTGTGATACGTTTAGGGTCCCAGACGCAGTCTTCTTCAAGGCCGCTCTTCACCATCCCACAGTTAGGAGGGCACCAGGCCGTGTCATAACCATGTTCTGTGTGCCAGGTCTTCTGCATGGGGTGCCCTTGATAGTCGATTTTCTTCACTTTGCCAACTCTAACCTTGAGCTTCAGCACGACTCGTTCACGCTCAGGGAGATCCAAGGGGTACCTGCTGGCCTTCTGGAGGTCACGGCTGACATAAACACCCCGTCCAAACATGCCAACATTGGACTGACGAAAGCCATTGGCCATAATTTGTTTAGCAGCCTCCTTAGATGTTCCATGGTACATGATGTATGTCTGACCATCTTTAGGTTCTGAGAAGCTTCGCAGACATGGGTCTGAAGGCTCAAAATCCTCTTCTGCCCACATGGTACAGTTGGGTTTCTGAAATATGATGGAGTGAGTTCAAGTCTTTAGTACATGCCCCAATATAAAAGTGATAAATTTTGTCAATTGTTAACAGGACATTATAGATACAGATTTATAGATAAATTACTAACTTGATTTTTTTTTAATTCTGTGAAAATGATACCCCTGGGAGAGAGATGCGGAAGTTCCGGGAAACACAATTTACCACATGGAGAGAGAGAGGGCACACCCATGCAAACATGAAATCAAACAAACACCCCTTCACCCTTCCCCCTCACGAGTTTCAGGCAAAAGCAACTATCTAAAACAACAAATTGAAATAACAAATACAAAATAAAGTAAAACAGAGCGACACCTATCAGTTCCCTGCTCATAGCCAGCCTGCTTTCCAGCAGACCAGCTCCTCCTACTTTTCAGTGGCAGTTCACTTTCCTTGGCTCAGATAAACGAAAGTGAAACCAAAATAAAATGAAAGTCATAAACGCGCTCTCAGTGTGAGCTCCCGGTCTCAGCCCCGAACCGTGGAGAGAAACACACCTTCAATCACCTGGGCTGATTAGTTAACGCAATCCAAGTGCGTGTGCTCTCTCCACCAGCCGAGACCGAGACCAATCCGCTACTCAGGCAAACATAATTAATAAGCCACAGACTGATTCCTGCAATACTCCACCACTTAAATAGAGTTGTTGCAGGGTAACTGTGTTTTAATTTGCATTTGCATTTACATTAGCACATTGTCTTTAAAAACAAAATCCCCACACCAAACAAACCAGCTCAATGCTAGATTTCAATACACAAAGAGACATGTATAATTGTTTTTAAAATCTGGTGTTAAAGTCTCAATTAAAATATATATTTTCAGCCAGGTAACACACACACCTCTATTATTGTCTAAACCCTTGTGTTAAAAGACATTAAAAAATGCAAAAAAGAGGTTCCTTTACATTTTGACCTACAAAACATTCATATACAATTAAGCATAATTCTCACCTTGAAAAAAGAGAGAGAGTTGGCTTCTGCAGATCTGTCAATAGAAAGCAGTTTTCACCTTATTTTTTCCCAGGTAAACAGAGAACACATGTCATAGGAGTCTGTGTTTTATAAACTGTGAGACCACACCCTCATAATGAGGAAGAGGGTTGTCTTTATCTTTTATTGACTTGTTTGTCTGTGTAAGTTTCAGGAGAACTGAGAAATACAGTTATAAGATTTTTCTATGCACAGATACAGCAGCAACCCTGTCACACATTTTTATTGTTCTGCTAGTTTCTTATGTTGATTACAATGTGCAAATTACAATGTGACATAGGCCATAAGGAACTGGAAGCAGTTGTCTATGTTAAAACAAACTTTAATCCACATGCTGATTCACAATGTCAGATTTTTTTTTGTGTACAATATTACTCCTACCTAAAAAGTGAACTCTTCTTTTCATCATGTTTTGATATTTGAGATCAGTGTGTAGCAAATATTTTTTATTAAAATGTAGCCTCACTGGGTAACAAGAGGGGGAAATGGAAACTAATCTTAAGTTTCATTTTCCTGTAACTCTGCTGACAATGTCTCCACCCTATCCTAACAATACTCTATTCAAAGGTAATGTATTTTATGGGTGTGTGCATGTGTGCGTTTGTGTGTGTGCACATGCATGCCAGAGAGCAGTCTGAGGGGAATTATCTGACATAATGTTTTATATTGACTACAAAGCAATGGCCTGTGAAAAGATTTTTAAATGACCAGTGTGACACAGAAAAATATGTACAGTGCAGTGTGTAAGTATTTGAACAGTGACACAGTTTTTGTTGTTTTGGCTATGTGCTCCAGAAATGAACATTAGGTCAACATGCAGACTGTCAGCTTTAAATTGAGGGTATTTACATCCTTATTGGGTGCACTTTGTATGAATTACAGCCCCTTTTATAGATTATTTATGTGTACATGTATGTGTATGTGTGTTTTTTAGCATATAAGAACCCCATCTTACAAATAGTTCACTCATCTCTTCCATCTCTTTATGAGGCTATATCACTGTATCCCAGAGAGCTTTCTTCCAGATCAACAGACTGAATATGTTCCAGGTCCTGAAGCTTCCCAGTGTTCAGAAACCCACCACAGGATCTCCTCAGTTCTGTGTCTCAATGAGGTGCACATTTCAAACTACATTTGGAGGCATTTTCAGATGAAATATGTTGTTTTATATTCCTTGTCAAAACAAAAAGGTGTAGCTTCTTTAAATTTAGAGTAAGCATGATAGAAATGTCTTGTGTTAAAAGATACAAAAAATTCAAAAACAAATGTTCCTTTACATTTTGACCTACAAAACATGCATATACAATAAAGCATAAATCTCACCCTGAGAAAAATGCAATTTAGCTTCTGCAGATAGAAAGTAGTTTTATCCTCATTTTGTCCCAGGTAAACAGAGAACAAATTTGCTAGGAGTCCGTGTTTTAAAAACTGTGAGGCCATTCCCCCATAATGAGGAAGAGGGTTGTCTTTATGTTTTATTGACTTGTTTCGCTTTGTAAGTTTCAGGAGAACTGAGAAATACAATTATAAGATCTAAGAAATTGTAAAGTTATTTATTCAAGCCTCAATGTAAAGTCATATTTGATATTTCAATGTTTTTTTTTCTATGCACAGATACAGCAGCAACCCTGTCACACATCTTTTTGTTCTGCTAGTTTCTTATGTTGATTACAATGACCAAATTACAATGTGACATTGGCCATAAGGAACTGGAATCAGTTGTCTATGTTAGTATAAACTTTTAGCACAATATTACTCAGTGTGCAGAACAACATCAGGTCATTTCTAATAAAGGCTTCCGGCCTGAAAGGCCAAAAATAGAAAACACCATGTAAAAAGATTCTCCTTACAACACGCAAGGCCTCCCCTGGTTTCGCCACTAGGTGGAGCGCCAGCCCCATTATTCGATTTGGCCTCACCCAGCCAAATTTCTCCACGGTCCTCCACTGCAACGGGGGCATTCAGGAGCCACATCATAGCCTGGCAGGCTGCATCAGCCCCAGAATGGATTCTGAGCACAATAGCCAAAGGCTACAGACTCCAGTTCAGAGTGAAACCACCCCGTTTCAACTGAGTCATTTATTCTCAAACCAAAGAGAGTATAGCCCATGTTTTAGAGGAGGAAATCTCTTCCCTCTCACACAAAGGGGCGATCTGTTTGGTTCCAAGAGATCTAGCCCAACGTGGCTTTTATTCTCGTTACTTCCTGGTTCCAAAGAAGGATAGCTTACTACATCCAATCTTGGATCTCAGGGTGCTGAACAAACATTTGAGGCAATAGAACTTAAAAATGTTAACATACAGCACTCTTCGACGTTCAATACGTCAGAACGATTGGTTCACATCAAGCGATCTGAAAGATGCCTTTTTCCACATAGACATCTGTCCTCCTCACACAAAATTTCTCCGCTTTACGAATACACAGTTCTACCCTTTGGCCTTTCCCTGAGCCTACAGGTTTTCTGTCTTTGTGTAGAGGCGGCTCTGGCCCCGTTGAGACTAATGGGAGTCAGAATTCTGACTTATATAGACGATTGGCTTATCATCACTAATTCGGAAGTGAGAGTCGTGCAGGACACTCAGCTAGTTCTGACACATCTGTCGTCTCTTGGTTTCAGAGCAAACCTCCCCAAGAGCAATCTCTCTCCATCCCAGAATGTAACGTTCTTGGGACTGGACTTAAACTCTGTGTCGATGCCAGCTCAGCTATCAGCAGACCGTATCTTATCACTCAGAGTCCGTCTCCCTCAGTTCAAACCGAGCTCGAGAGTACAGTATCGCACGTGCCTCAGGCTGCAAGGACTGATGGTGTCAGCCTCTCAGGTCCTACCACTGGGGCTAATGAGGGGCTTTATGAGGTGGATTTCATACTTCCACCTCAGCCCTGTGGGTGATCTCCATTGCCTCCTCTCGGTGACACGCGAGTACTACGAAACTCTGCCTCACTGGGAAAGACTTTTACGCTCAGGGAAGCCTCCCTCAGGATTGTTCTCATGAGGAAAGTCGTGAAGACGGACGTGTCCCTCTCTGGATGGGGTGCCACTCAGGAGGGACGTATTGTGAATGGGATGCAGTCAATCCCGCTCTGCTCAGCTCACATCAATTATCTGGAGCTACTAAGCATTTGGATAGTTCTCAGATATTTTCTCCCCCATCTAAGGGGACATCATGTGCTAGCCTGCTGCGACAACACGACTGCGGTAGCATATGTCAGTCAGTAAGGTGGCATGTGCTCCCTCCAGCTCCACTGTCTAGCCCACAGACTGCTGGTCTGGGGCAGCCGTCACTTCCTGTTGATACGTGTGACCCATCTTCCAGGCATTTTGAACATAGGCGTGGATCTGTTGTCAAGGGGAAACCCACTTTACGGGGAATAGTGGTTACATCCCCAGATTGTGGAAATTCTGTAGCAGAGATTTTGCAGAGCGGCCATAGATCCCTTCACCTCACACGCAAACGCCCATTGTCCTATGTTTTTCCCGCTATGGGACAAGAACGCACTTCTCGGCGTGGATGCACTGGCCCACCCATAGCCCAGTGGGCCCCTTTATGTGTTTCCCCCCCTCGCTTCTATCTCTCCCACTCTATCCAGAGTTAGAGAACAGAGCTTGACACTGATCCTAATAGCATCCAGGTGGCCAAAATTGCCGTAGCTGGCAGAGATTATCCCTCTCCTTTATGCACATCCATGCGCACTCCCGTTACGCATAGACCTCCTGTCACAGGTGAACGGGGAAATACACCACCCCTGCCTGGAGCAAATAGCTCTTTGGGCTTGGCCCGTGAGAGGCATAACCTTCTGTGTCTCAAATGATCAACCTTTCAAACTACATTCGCAGGCATTTTCCAATGAAATATGTAGTTTTAGTATAGTATATGAGTATTTTTAGCATGGGGTTGAGACAGGAAAATGAAATTTAACATTAGTTTCCCTTTCTCCCTCTTGTTACCCAGTCAGACTACATTTTAATAAAAAGTATTTGCATAGAAAAAGAATGAAATGTCAAATATGACTTTATATTGAAGATTAAATAACTAACTTTACAATTTATTATATCGTATAACTGTATTTCTCAGTTCTCCCGAGACTTACATAGAGAAACAAGTCATTCATACATTCATGCCTTCCAGTGGTGCCTTTGTTTACGACCCCATCTTTGAGCAAACTTTCACTTTATAAGAATGAATAAGAAGCCTCTAATTGAAATCTGCCTTTTCCAGCTCTTCAAATACTTCTGTCACTGCTTAAAATATTTTTTCTTTGATCTGACTTAATTATAAATATGTTTTATAGCACAATGGCAAGTAGTTAGGAGAACTAGCTGGCTTTTTGGCTGCGCTTATTCACTCACTATCAGCACAATCTTCATGACGCAGAGCCCCCCTAGCAGTATGCAGTTAGATTACTTTGGAATGGCTGGACACATTGACACCAATTAGGGCTCATTTGAATGGTTACAGTTTAGTTTAATTAATTTGGTATTATTCTGCCAGCATTTTATATAGCAAAGGTGAATGCAATGTAAGTACATTACATATGGATATATAAACTTTTTCTGAATGTTTTATTTGGTGATCTGAGGTACTTTTCTGAAAGCTGAAATGGTATGATTTTTTCATGTAAAAATAAATGAGACCGAGTAACTAGAAAATACAAAAAAAGTTTTTACAATGTAGGTTACTGTGTGTTAAGTGATTGGGGGATGAGGAGGCTCCATTTATTTTACTGCCATTTATTGCCCTGAGTTGATAAGGGAACAAGTTGGCCAGAGAGGAGTCTGCTGCAGGTGCTGATCCCAATATTGCATCAGGAATATTGTGGCCCATTCTTAAAAATATTGTGGACACTTGTTATATTACCATTCTGTGGGGCACCGGTGCCCATGCCACTAGGAGTAGGAAGGATAGGACTATGAAAAAGGGAGAATGGAAGTAGCAAGTCTGCAGTGGTTTCTATGATTAGATTAGAATCACTATATTTTTCCAGGTAGGAACTTCCATTGCAGTGCTGGTTACGTCATACTGTACAATCATTGCAAAAAAGACCTTGAAATGTGACCTCATGGGTACCTCACAACGTTCAGTTTCATGTTGTTAAAATGAAATCCTATGGCCGGACCTTTACTGGCAAACGTGTGGTTAACTCTCATTTGAATAGAGAGGCTCTGTGATGTCGTTCTAATGTCTGTATGGAAGTAATATGGAAAATCTGAATGCATGTAGAGAGCACTGAGGTGGAATTATAAGGAATCTTCCCCCTTTGGCATTTGTGTATATTCGTTTTTTAAAAGGACAGGGGAGTTATTAAGTATTATATTTGTATTGTTTTCTTGCTATCTTGAGAATCAGTTCACAGCCCTTATTAACAGCAAAGTCACATAGAGGATATTGTGTACAACCAGGATATATGGGATATATCTTGATTTACATGTGATACTTGCTTGATTCAGATTCTAAAACAGACAAAATGATAATTCTAGAGTAAATTTATTTTTACAGACTTGTGATAGTTCAGCATATTTTATTATACACTCTATTGAAGATACAATAATCTGAAAGTACCTTGAAAACAGGCAGAACATTGAGGCTTGAGAGGAATCTTAAAGAGAAACATTTGTGTAGATTGACGGAGCATTACTTGTAATGAAGGTCAATATGACAAAAAATTATAACAGGAAAAATCAGTGCTGGCCAGTCAATGCAGCACAAACATCATTCTAAATAAAGATAATTTAATAGTTTTGTGAGAGAAAAGAGCAGGTAATTTGTTCAATATACAGTTGTCTCTTCCCTAAATGATTTTGGTGCTTTTTCATTGTGTTGTCAAGTAAAAACACTGGTTGTTCCACCCATAATATTGTGCATCAATTCTGTAAATTCTTTAGAATTCTGATGACATTTTTAAAATAATATATTTGAATAGTTCAAAAGACCAGTGAGCCCTAGGTCTCATGGAGGAAAACATCTCAAGCAACCCACAAACATATGTTATGTAAATGTAATCATGGGGCAATCAACTGAGTACATTCAGAGATTTAACTTTTTAAAAAATAAATACGAACAAATGTGTGTCCTTTAAATAAAAAATAAAATTTACATTTCAAAAAAATTTTTTTTTGCTGTATTGTTTTCACACAATAGCATAGCCACTTGACTCAGAACTACTTGCATCACTTGACTCAGCACTAATTGTGTCACTTGACACAGCACAGCCACTTGACTCATCACTACTTGCGTAAGCGTAACTTGACTCAGCACTACTTGCATCACTTGACTCAGCACTACTTGCATAACTTGACTCAACACTACTTGCATCACTTGACTCACCACTACTTGCATGACTTGACTCACTACTACTTGAGTAACTTGACTCAGCACTACTTGCGCCACTTGACTCAGTATAGCCACTTGACCCAGCACTACTTGGTTTTGGATAGATTGCGTTTATAACTGTGATACGTTTAGGGTCCCAGACGCAGTCTTCTTCAAGGCCGCTCTTCACCATCCCACAGTTAGGAGGGCACCAGGCCGTGTCATAACCATGGACTGTGTGCCAGGTCTTCTGCATGGGGTGCCTTTTGTAGTCGATTTTCTTTACTCTGCCAACTCTAACCCTGAGTTTCAGCACGACTCGTTCATGCTCAGGGGATCCAAGGGGTACCGGCTGGCCTTCTGTAGGTCGCGGCTGACATAAACACCCCGTCCTAACATGCCAACACTGGACCGACGAAACCCATTGGCCATAATTTGTTTAGCAGCCTCCTTAGATGTTCCATGGTACATGATGTATGTCTGACCATCTTTAGGTTCTGAGAGGCTTCGCAAGCATGGATCCATTGAAGGCTCAAAATCCTCTTATGCCCACATGGTAGAGTTGGGTTTCTGAAATATGACTGGAGTGAGTTGAAGTCTTGATAAATGCCTCAATACAAAAGGGATTTACCTTGTCCATTATTAACAGGACATTATAGATATATTCTAAATTACTAACTTGATCTTTTACAAATTCTGTAAAAAGGGCTGGTTTCTGCAATACTCAACTGCTTAAAAAAGCTTGTTGCAGGGTTCCTGTGTTATAATTTGCACTTCCAATTGAAATTTGCATTTACATTAGCACATTGTCTTTAAAAAAACAAAATCACCACACAAACCAGACCATCCCAAATGTGTTTGCAACAGCTCAATCCTAGATTTCAATGCATAAAGAGATGTATAATTTTTAAAAATCTGGTATTAAAGCCTCAATTAAAATATATTTTTTCAGCCAGGTAAAACAAACTGTGGTGTGGGGATGGCTGGTTTAAGCAGCCACACCTGCCCTGGGTCAAGTTAATTAGACCTGGCCAATTGGATAATTGGTTAAGAATTAGATAATTGGCCAGGCTAATTGGACCCAGGAACAGGAGTGGCTGCACCTGTGCGTAGTGAGGTAATCGGTGCGCACAGGTTAAATCTGCCATCCCCACCCACACAAAGAGAGCTTCGGTCATGACTGTGTTACATCTGCTCACTTTGGCTGTAACATCTTGCCAAACCTTGTAAATAAATGTGGACTGGAACACCATCTCCCTGTGTCTCTGTGCTGGAGGGCCCCGTGGAAAGCCACTTCAGTGGTCTGTGGCAGGCTTGTTTGCCACACAAACATCTCTATCATAATAAAAACCCTTGTGTTAAAAGAAACAAAAAATGCAACGAAGTTCCTTTACATTTTGGTCCACAAAACATGCATATATAATTAAGCATAAGTCTCACCTTGAGAAAAATGCAAGTTGGCTTCTGCTGATCTGTCAGTAGAAAGCAGTTTTAATGTTATTTTGTTCCAGTTAAACAGAGAGCAAATTTCCTAGGTGTCTGTGTTTCAAAAACTGAGACCACACCCCCATAATGCGGAAGAGGGTTGTCTTTGTTTTATTCACTTGTTTCTATATGTAAGTCTCAGGAGAACTGAGAAATACAGTTATACAATATATAAAATTGTGAAGTTAGTTATTTAAGCCTCAGTGTAAAGTCATATTTGACATTTAATTTTTTAGTTTTTTCTATGCAAAGACTTTTTATTAAAATGTAGTCTGACTGGGTAAAACGAGGGAGAAAGGGAAACTAAACTCAAGTTTCATTTTCCTGTAACTCCGCTTACAACGTCTTCATATGGGCTCAAATTAATGCCAAAAGTATTTTTGGCATTAAATACTGGCGCTGATTGGATAGTTGAAAATGCCCTGAACGATTGGCTCTCCATACCGGATGCGTAAAAACAGTGCCAATAGTCTCTCTGTAACTTTCTTCTTGTAAACTGGGCGTTGCATGTAGAGGGAGTGTCGCACGTAAGGCATTCATACTTTTTTTCTGTTCACAAATGTTAATAAACCACTTCAGATCACAAAACACATGTAGATTTTAATTTACAGACGTGACCCTCCACCCTCACGAAAATCTATATCCACAAACACAGCGTTTTTTTACAGGTTCAACTTGTAGAGTACAAACACGAACCATAAGTTCCAAGCACAAGTCATTGCTTACAAGTACAAAATACTTTGTTTCAGTTTCAACTCGCAATGTACAAACAGAAACCATAAGTTGCAAGCACAAGTCATTGCTTACACATACAAAATACGTTTGGCATTAATTTGAGCCCATATCTTCACCCCATGCTAAAAATACTCTGTCACACGCTAGAGTGACACCTCTAGGAGGGAGATGCGGTAGTGCTAACAAGCTAAAATAACAAAGACAAAAGAAAGTAAAACGGCACCTCCAACGTCCCAGTTGAGGATTACTTCCGTTTTCTTTGCTTTCTTGCTCAAACAAATCTCTAGACATAAATCGAAAACAAAAATCATAAACGCGCTCTCGGTGTGAGCTCCCGGTCGCAGCCCCGAACTGTGGAGAGCAGCACACCTTGAAGCACCTGGGCTGAGTCGTTAATGCAACCAAGGTACCTGTGCTCTCTCCACTAGCCGGCGCAGCCGAGACCAATCTACTTCTCCGACGGACCGAATGCTACAGTACATACGCTTTTGAAAGCTAATATATTTTATGGGAATGTGCATGTGTGCATGCGTGTGCACATCCATGGGAAATTCCTGTTTTTACTTCAGTAATTTTCAAACATGGTAGTATGGACTAGTATCATTTAAGGTGAACGTCATTTTGCAATGCTTATAAGTAAAACGAATACGGACATGGCGAGGGAGCAGTCTGAGGGGAATTATCTGACGTAATGTATTATTTTGACTACAAAGCAATGACCTGTGAAAAGATTTTTAAATGACCAGTGTGGCACATAAAAATATGTTCAGTGCAGTGTGTAAGTATTTGGGCAGTGACATTTTTTGTTCTTTTGGCTCTGGGCTCCAGCAATGAACATGAGGTCAAAATGCAGACTGTCAGCTTTAATTTGAGGGCATTTACATTCATATTGGGTGCTCTGTGTATAAATGACAGCCCTTTTATAGATGTGTGTACATGTATGTGTATATGTGTGGTTTTTAGTAATAGTTCACTCATCTCTTCATAAGACTTTATCACTGTATCCCTGTATCCCACTGTATCTTCCAGATCAACAGACTGAATATGTTCCAGGTCCTGAAGCTTCCCAGTGTTCAGAAACCCACCACAAGATCTCTTCAGTTCTGTCTCAATGAGGTGCACCTTTCAAACTGCATTCGCAGGCATTTTCAAATGATATATGTTGTTTTATATTTCTTGTCAAAACAAAAAGTTGTAGCTCCTTTAAATTTAGAGTAAGCATGATAGAAATTGCTTGTGTTAAAAAATACAAAAAATGTAAAAAAATGTTCCTTTACATTTTGACCTACAAAGCATGCATATACAATAAAGCATAAATCTCACCTTGAGAAAAATGCAAGTTAGCTGAAGATCTGTCAATAGAAAGCAGTTTTATCCTCATTTTGTCCCATGTAAACAGAGAACAAATTTCCTAGGAGTCCATGTTTTAAAAACTGTGAGAGCATACCCCCATAATGAGGAAGAGGGTTGTCTTTCAATCAATCAATCAATCAATCAATCAATCAATCAATTTTTATTTATATAGCGCTTTTAACAAAGGAGATTTGTCACGAAGCAGCTGTACAGAGAACCGGCCCCCAGAGAGTAAGCCTAGGTGCTACAGTGGCAAGGGAAAACTCCCTGACTGATAACTGGAAGAAACCTTGAGCAGAACCGGACTCAGAGGGGGAACCCATCTGCCGCGGGCAGGCACCGGTTTGTTATGGAAAATCAATAGTGGCAGGAGGTGGGGGTGCACAGCTGGTCTAGCTGGTCTAGGGCTGGAGCTCCGGGCCAGGGGGTGGGTGCTCAGCAAACTTGGGCTACAGCTCCGGGCAGGTGGCCAGACCCAAGGTAAACGAGAAAAAAAAAAAAAAACCTTGTTAGGGGGTTCAAAATGTAGATTAGCAAGCAGAGCAGAAGAGACAGAGGTGCCTGCGTACAATAAAGAAAACCCCAGCAGAATAAGCCTATGGCAGCATAACTAAGGGAAACAGAGGCAGGGGCCAACGCAGCCATGAGGGCAGGCTTGAGATAGTCATCACCAGACCATGACCGGTTCAGCTTAACAAAGCACTACCAATGATGATCCAGTGACAGCACTAGCCGCTCAGTCCACCAGAGACTCTATAGCTATGCCCGCCACCCACTCCTGCCCTTCAAATATAGGAGAGACTAAAAAGATATGTTTTGAGCCTAGCTTTAAATAAGGTGGTAGTGTCTGTGCCCCGAACATGGGCAGGCAACTTGTTCCACAGGAGGGGAGCACAATAGGAGAAGGCTCTACCACCTATAGATTTGAATTATATACAGCAGTAACACCACCGCCACGACCCATCAGACGGGGAACGTGAGTATAGCTGTAGCTAGGAGGGGTGGATTCATTTAAGGCGATATATTCATTAGTTTAAGCCAAGTTTAAGTTACACGTAAGATTTCAACTTGGTGATCAGTAATTAATTAATTTACAAGAGTTGCCTTAGGGGCTAGTTTTAGCTGGGTTTTTAGCTTTTGGTCAGCCGCATTATTAGTAGAATAACAAGGTCTTTTTATAGCAGATTAGCTATACAAACACCCTTAATGGGCTTCTTAGCAAGGCTTAATTTTGGTCAAGGGACAGACACTATCTCACTAGCATGTAACCTGGGCAGCAGTTTTTGGGAACAAGCAGAAATCTGTGTAAGACAGTAGGTCTGCTGCCTGGCCTTGGTTCTGGTGTGTCAGGAAATGGAATTTCTAAGACTATATGAAAAATTACTAGAGATAAGAGCGGCACCCTCCCATGAGGGGTGAATACCATCTGTTTTCAAAAGACCAGGCCTCCCGCAGACAATATTCCAGTGGTCTATAAAGCCAACACCATTCACAGGGCACAAAACAGACAACCAGCGATTTAGTGATGTCAATCTGCTGTAGATTTCGTCACCACGTCGAGAGGGAATGGGAATGGGGCCAGGAGCAAATAACTGACCCAGACATCTGTTTCACCAATTCACACACCGATTTAAAATTATCTTTGGTGATTGCCGATTGCTTCAACCAGATATCGTTAGCACCGACATGAATAACAATTTTAGAAAACTTACGTTTAGCCTTAGCCAGCACTTTTAAATTCACCTCGATGTCGGTCGCTCTAGCCCCGGGAATGCATTGTACCTACTATAGTCGCTGGAGTCGCTAAATTCACGTTTCTTAAAATAGAGTCGCCAATTACCAGAGTTTTGTCAACAGGTTTCACAACTGGTGTGTTGCTGAGGGGGGAGAACCTGTTTGAAACGTGAATAGGACGTTGGAGCACTGGTGGCTTAAGTTTTCGACTGCGTTCCCGAACTGTAATCCACCCGCCTTGCCGCAAAGGCTCAGCCGGGGTGCTAACTGTAGACAGACTGGTGCATCCGAAGTCGAGAAGGATTCTAAATTTCTCACTATCTCGAATTTCATGTAAGGTACGGATGCGAGTTTCCAATTCAGCAATCTTCTCCGTCAGTCTAGCATTTAACCTACACTTATCACAGGTAAAGCTATCGTTAACAGCGGAGAAAGAGTAACTAAACATATCACACACAGAGCAGGAGACAGCCCAAGAGGGAGAGAGAGATTGAGAAAGAGGGGATACCGGAGGGCAGAACACAGCCATTAGACCTCGTAAATTACTTACGTTTTATCTGGCTGATTAGGTGGAATTAGCCGAATAAACACGGTGCTCACGGATGTGTCCTCTTCACCTTTCAATTTACTTATAATACAGGGGTTTTGTTTGAACAAAAATCCCAAAATAATATCAAACATAGCCTACACTTGAAAGCAATACAATCCTGTAACAAACTTTTTTAAACACTCGTCACTCTTTCCACCACAAGGCAATGTTTTATTGACGTTTCAGGAGAACTGAGAAATACATTTATAAGATTTAGGAAAGTAGAAAGTTAGTTATTTAAACCTCAATGTAAAGTCATATTTGATATTTCTTTTTTTATGCACAGATACAGCAGCAACTTTGTCACACATTTTTATTGTTCTGCTAGTTTCTTATGATTACAATGTGCAAATTACAATGTGACATTGGCCATAAGGAACCACATGCTGATTCACAATGCACTGTATCACTTACAAAATTTATGAAAAAGTAGTCTCAGATTTATTTAGTACAATATTACTGCTACCTAAAAAGTAAACTCTTCATGTTTTGATATTTGAGGTCAGTGAGTAGCAAAGATTTTTATTAAAATGTAGTCTGACTGGGTAACAAGAGGGGGAAAGGGAAACTAATCTTAAATTTAATTTCCCTGTAACTCCGCTTACAATGTCTCCACCCTATGCTAACAATACTCTTTTAAAAGGTAATGTATTTAATGTGTGTGTGTGTGTGTCTTCAGTTCACAGGCTTTTTCAAATGAAATGTTTTATATTTTATGACTAGACAAAAAGATCACCTTTAAACTTTAGCTTCTTTCAATTTAGGGCAATCATTTATAAATTGCTTTTGTGTGCTTGCTGATATAAATGAAACCTGACCAACAAAATAATTAGTCGTAGTTTAACATACTGTATGTGTGACAGTATGTGTCACGGTTTGGCGAGGGAATGGACCCAAATGCAGAGTAAAGAAAACCCCAAGAACTCCAAAACGGAAATACAGACTTTAATTACAAAAAAACTCAAAAAACAGAAAACAGAAAATCCAAAGAGAAGCTAAACGGGCAGGGCAGAAACAGGTGGACAAAAACAGGCACGGGGAAAAACGGGCAAACTCTCAGCCAAAACACAAGGAACCAGCACCCGAGTCAAGGAAGAAGAGAACTTAAATAGACAAGACCCTAACGAGACACAGGAGGGCACAATGCACAATCAGACCACAGAGGGAAGGGATAACCAGACACAACTGAAAAACAATAATAGAATAACTGGAACCAATAAAACAATTAAATAGGGAAAAGGAACAAAACTACCGCCATCTGGCAGCCCAAAAAAGGAAGAGAAACAAAAAGACAGAACCATGACAGTATGTGTGTCTTCAGCAACAGAGATATATATTTAGTTTGCAAAAGTTGGTATTGTAATTGTTTCAATACGGAGAGCTTCGTATAGGCATATTTTTCTTGATTTGGATGTGTACTCCACAATTTTAGGTTTTCATTAAAACAATGCACATTCTACTAAAGCACAGATTCACAGCTTTCATTAAAGCATATTTGGTATCACCATGTAGAGATAACTTTCTAGGCATCGCCCCCCCAACCCCCTCCTCCCTCCCCCCCGATCCTTTTGCTGACAAATGCTAATAGCAGACTCCAATGCCAATCAAAAGTCTAGCATCAAAACGAAATACTAAAAGATACGAAAAGACATTCAAAAGCACCAGGAACTTCTGCAATGATCACAGTTTCCTGTAGTTAACCATTTCTCCCGAAGCATGTATAAAAGATTTAGTAAAAAATGCCACCCGTGTGTACTTCTTTTAAATAAAACCTTACAGCTTTGTGGCAACACACAGTAGAGAGCTTCCAGCATTATTTGAAGGGCACGTGTGGCATCATGACTATGTATGAAATTTAGGAAATACGTGAATAATTATTCATGGTATGCACAAAATGTACATAAACAGTGTAGTTGCATTTTATTTCACATAATTCACATGAGCTTGTGTTAAAATAATTATACAAAATTCACCCCAACCTCTATTCCACCACTGCAAAAACAATTGTGTCGATAACTAAAAGCAGTGCAATTTTGTAAGGGTTTTTTCCAAGATGTCCCCAAACCACTCCAAATTGTTCATTTTGGATGATGCTTTGAACACATAATCTACACCACAAAAACATTTCCTTCACTCAAAACCACACATTTTGAACAAATAAGAGAAGAGATTCAATTTTAACATGGTTTTAGCATCAATATCTTAAA
The DNA here is from genome assembly GCA_025169545.1 of Anguilla japonica. Classification (NCBI taxonomy): domain Eukaryota; kingdom Metazoa; phylum Chordata; class Actinopteri; order Anguilliformes; family Anguillidae; genus Anguilla; species Anguilla japonica. The sequence goes on along the minus strand of JANEZO010000061.1, from coordinate 10,796 downwards.
AGAATTAACATTATATTCAGTATTGAAATATGTGCATTAGCTGGCAGGAATTATGACTGAAAACGAATATTAGTTTGTGAGGGTGGGGAAGTGTTAATGACCACACGCAACTACAGTGAATTCAAAAGGGGGTATCTTTAAGTTAACCACCAAAGTGGAAACCACTAGGTCTCAGTAAGAGACTTAAGGAGGGGGTAACGAAAAGAAATGACTCAACTCCTTAGGGAGAATATCCCAACACAAAATAAATGTCCCAGCAGGAGAACAAATCTAAGGTGTAAGGAGTGAGTAGAATTTACTGCAGTGCAGTCTGGAGAAAAGCAAAAGAAAAGGTGCCTCGTAAAGAGGAAGGCAAAAAAGGCGTATTAAGGAAAATAAGGAATAAAGCTAAGTGACTAGTAGGACCAAAGTCTTACTACTAGTCAAAACAAAAAGCTATATTCAAAATCCTATACCTTTTTCCTTACCACACTTTTCTCGAAGAGAGCTTTTCACTGTTAGCGGCTTTCGTGTAACGCGAGTAGACATTAAAGCGAAGAACAGACCTCACATGAGCGTATATAAGCTCTCTCAATCAGGTGTAAACAATCAATAGCAATCAAAGGGAATCTCGGAGCACCCTCAGGCAGTTCTGAAGATTACCACACTCAGTTCCCTGAATAAGCACTCAGTTTCCTCTACAGGGATACTGAGTAGCCAATTAGCATGAAAAGGCGTCGATTAGCACAAACCACGACGCCGAGTAGCAAACGGAATATGGAACCATAACAAGTTTGGGTTGAATGCACTTTACTGTTGCTAACATTACTGCTGTGAACATCACACACCTATTGACAAATAATTTATCCATTAAAAGCCTCACAAAAGAGAGAGAGAGAGATGGTCTGAACCTTTGGCAGCAGCGGGAACTGACTGTAGATTGCATCTGCAAGTGTGTTTTCACATTCTGAATGTGTTGATCAATGGGAAATCATTGGATGTGAAATTGTAAACATCTAAAAATATTTCAGCGCTGTTTTTGCAAGGTGAACTATTAGCCAAACTTGGTAAGTTTTGCTGAAAAGCTGCAGGAGGACTGGTATCCAGAATTTTGATATGGAATACGAAGTAAATAATAAGGGAGCTGAGCTGATAAGGGAACAAGTGGCGTTTTTGGCCAGAAAGGTGTCTACTGCAGGCACCGACCTCACATTTTCAGCGTGTTTGCGGCCCATTTTAAAATAAATTGTGGATATTTGCTTAATTACCATTCTGTGGGTACCGGAGCCTGTACCACTAGGGTGTAGGAGGGATAGCGCTACTAAAAAGGGAGGATGGAAGAAGCAGGTCTGCAGTGCTTTCTATGATTAGATTAGAAGCACTATTTTTAAGTAGGACTTTCCATTGCAGTGCTGGTTACATCATACTGTACAATCATTGCAAAACAGACCTTGATGTGTGACATCATGGGTACCTCACAACTTTCAGATAAAATGAAATCCTATGGCCAGACTTTTACTGGCAAAGGTGTGGTTAACTCTCATTTGTATGGGGAGGCTCTGTGATGTTATTCTAATGTCTGTATGGAAGTAATATGGAAAATTTGAATGCATGTAGAGAGCACTGAGAGGGAATTAAAGGGAACCTCCCCCTTGCCATTTGTGTATATTAGTTTTGTAGAAGGACAGAGGAGTGATTAAGTATTATATTTTTATTGTTTTGTTGAAATCTTGAAAATCAGTTCTCAGCCCTTACTGACAGCAAAGTCACAGAGGATATTGTATACAACTGAGATATAAGGGAATCTTGATATACATGTGATACATGTGCTTGATTCAGATTCTAAAACCGACAGAAAATAATTCTAGAATAAATGTATTTTTACAGACTTGTGATAGTTCAGCATAGTCTATTATGCAGTACATTCTATTGAAGATACTATTTGAAAGTATGCTGAACACAGACATAACATTGAGCCTTGAGAGGAACATTTGTGTAGCTTGATGGAGCATTACCAGTAATAAAGGCCATTATGATACAAAATTATAACAGGAAAAATCAGTGTGTTGGCTAGTCAATGCAACACAAACATCATGCTAAATAAAGATCATTTTATGGTTTTGTGAGAGAAAAGAGAAGGTCATTTGTTCGAGATTCCGTTGTCTCTTCCCTAAATGATTTCGGTGCTTTTCCATTGTGTTGTCAAATAAAAACCCTGGGTTTTCCAACCAACATATTACATATCAATTCTGTAAATTAATTTGATTTTTGATGACATTTTAAAAATAATAAATTTGAATAGTTCAAAAGAGGTAAACATCTCCAGCAACCCACACACGTATGTTATTTAAATGTGTGCAATCAACTGGGTACATTCGGAAATTTAAAAAATAGTAAAATAAAAAAGAACAAATGTGTGTCCTTGAATAAAAAATACTATTTACATTTCAAAAACTGTATTTTTTGGTGGTTAGTTTTCACATAATAGCACACCAATTTGACTCAGCACTACTTGGTTTTGGATGGATTACATCTATAACTGTGATACGTTTAGGGTCCCAGACGCAGTCTTCTTCAAGGCCACTCTTCACCATCCCACAGTTAGGAGGGCACCAGGCCGTGTCATAACCATGTTTTGTGTGCCAGGTCTTCTGCATGGGGTGCCTTTGATGGTCGATTTTCTTCACTTTTCCAACATTAACCCTGAGCTTCAGCACGACTCGTTCAGACTCAGGGAGATCCAAGGGGTACCTGCTGGCCTTCTGGAGGTCACGGCTGACATAAACACCCCGTCCAAACATGCCAACATTGGACTGACGAAACCCATTGGCCATAATTTGTTTAGCAGCCTCCTTGGATGTTCCATGGTACATGATGTATGTCTGACCATCTCTGGGTTCTGTGTAGCTCTGCAGACAAGGGTTCGTTGAAGGCTCGAAATCCTCTTCTGCCCACATGGTATGGTTGTGTTTCTGAAATGACTGGAGTGAGTTCAAGTCTTTAGTACATGCCCCAATATAAAAGTGATATACATTGTCAATTTTTAACAGGACATTATAGATATATTTTAAATTACTAACTAGATTTTTTTTAAATTCTGTGAAAATGACGGTGACACCCCTGGGAGGGAGATGCGGAAGTTCCGGGAAACACAATTTACCGCATGGCGAGAGAGAGAGCACACCCACACAAACACAAAATCAAACGAACACCCCTTCACCCTTCCCCCTCACGAGTTTCGGGCAAATACAATTATCTAAAACAACAAATTGAAATAACAAATACAAAATAAAGTAAAACAGAGCGACACCTATCAGTTCCCTGCTCATAGCCGGCCTGATTTCCAGCGGACCAGCTCCTCCTACTTTTCAGTGGCTTTCTTTGGCTCAGATAAATGAAAATGAAACCAAAATATAATGAAAATCATAAACGCGCTCTCGGTGTGAGCTCCCGGTCTCAGCCCCGAACCGTGGAGAGAAACACACCGTCAAGGTAACACACACACACACAAACATCTATTATTAAACCCTTGTGTTAAAAGATACAAAAAATGCAAAAAAAAAGAGATTCCTTTACATTTTGACCTACATAACATTCATATACAATTAAGCATAATTCTTACCTTGAGAAAAGAGAGAGAGTTGGCTTCTACAGATCTGCCTATAGAAAGCAGTTTTCACCTTATATTGTCCCAGGTAAACAGAGAACACATTTCATAGGAGTCTGTGTTTTAAAAACTGTGAGACCACACCCTCATAATGAGGAAGAGGGTTGTCTTTATGTCGTATTGACTTGTTTGTCTGTGTATGTTTCAGGATAACTGAGAAATAAAGTAATAAGATCTAAGAAATTGGAAAGTTACTTATTTAAGGCTCAATGTAAAGTCATATTTGATATTTCTTTTTTTTTATGCACAGATACAGCGGCAACCCTGTCACAATTTTTTATTGTTCTGCTAGTTTCTTATGTAGATTACAATGGGCAAATTACAATGTGACATAGGCCATAAGGAACTGGAAGCAGTTGTTAATGTTAAAATTAAAAAGACCACAATGGAAATTAAAAGGACCGCAATGGAAATAAGACTTTGGGCTTTATTGTGCTTTTATCCTTTTGATGATTTCTGTATCTGGGGCATCTCTGGCTAGAGGGGCCACTTGTATTTTAATGATCAATGAAGAATTTCAAACAATCAATCAAAATAAAAATTAATACGTATGCTTATTCACAATGTACAATATCACTTATAAAATTTATGAAAAAGTAGTCTCAGATTTTTTTCCAGTACAATATTACTCCTACCTAAAAAGTAAACTCTTCTTTTCATCATGTTTTGAGATGCATGTAGCAAATATTTTTTTATTAGAATGTAGTCTGACTGGGTAACAAGAGGGAGAAAGGGAAACAAATCTTAAGTCTCATTTTCCTGTAACTCCACTTACATTGTCTCCACCCCATGCTAACAATACTCTTTTTAAAGGTATTGTATTTTATGGGTGTGTGCATGTGTGCGTTTGTTTGTGTGCACATGCATGCCGAGAGAGCAGTCTGAGGGGAATTATCTGACATAAGGTTTTATGTTGACTACAAAGCAATGGCCTGTGAAAAGATTTTTAAATGACCAGTGTGACACAGAAAAATATTTACAGTGCAGTGTGTAGGTATTTGGACAGTGACACACAGTTTTTGTTGTTTTGGCTCTGTGCTCCAGCAATGAACATGTGGTCAAAGTGCAGACTGTCAATTTGAGGGTATTTGCATCCATATTGGGTGAACTTTGTGTGAATGACAGCCCTTTTTATAGATGATTTCTGTGTACATGTATGTGTATATGTGTGTTTTTTAGCATATAAGAGCCCCATCTTACAAATAGTTCACTAATCTCTTCATAAGACTATATTACTGTATCCCAGAGAGCTTTCTTCCAGATCAACAGACTGAATATGTTCCAGGTCCTGAAGCTTCGCAGTGCTCAGAAACCCACCACAAGATCTCTTCAGTTCTGTCTCAATGAGATGCGCATTTCAAACTACTTTCGCAGGCATTTTCAAATTAAATATGTTATTTTATATTTAACATAAAAAACAAAAAGTTGTAGCTTCTTTAAATTTAGAGTAAGCATGATAGAAATTGCTTGTGTTAAAAGATACAAAAAATGCAAAAAAAATGTTCCTTTACATTTTGACCTACAAAGCATGCATATACAAAGCATAAATCTAACCTTGAGAAAAATGCAAGTTAGCTTCGGCAGATCTGTCAATAGAAAACAGTTTTATCCTCATTTTGTCCCAGTTAAACATAGAACAAATTTCCTAGGAGTCCGTGTTTTAAAAACTGTGAGACCATACCCCCATAATGAGGAAGAGGGTTGTCTTTACGTTTTATTGACTTGTTTGTCTGTGTAAGTTTCAGGAGAACTGAGAAATACAATTATAAGATCTAAGAAATTGTAAAGTTAGTTATTTAAGCCTCGATGTAAAGTCATATTTGATATTCAATGTTGTTTTTTTTCTATGCACAGATACAGCAGCAACCCTGTCACACATTTTTGTGTTCTGCTAGTTTGGATTCTGAGCACTATAGCCAAAGGCTATAGACTCCAGTTCAGAGTGAAACCACCCCGTTTCAACTGAGTCATTTATTCTCAGACCAAAGAAAGTATAGCCCATGTTTTAGAGGACGAAATCTCTTCCCTCTTACACAAAGGGGCGATCTGTTTGGTTAATAAAAGCCAACACGGCTTTTATTCTCGTTACTTCCTGGTTCCAAAGAAGGACAGCTTACTACATCCAATCTTGGATCTCAGGGTGCTGAACAAACATTTGAGGCAATAGAACTTCAAAATGTTAACATACAGCACTCTTCGATGTTCAATACGTCAGAACGATTGGTTCACATCAAGCGATCTGAAAGATGCCTTTTTCCACATAGACATCTGTCCTCCTCACACAAAATTTCTCCGCTTTACGAATACACAGTTCTACCCTTTGGCCTTTCCCTGAGCCTACAGGTTTTCTGTCTTTGTGTAGAGGCGGCTCTGGCCCCGTTGAGACTGATGGGAGTCAGAATTCTGACTTATATAGACGATTGGCTTATCATCACTAATTCGGAAGTGAGAGTTGTGCAGGACACTCAGCTAGTTCTGGCACATCTGTCGTCTCTTGGTTTCAGAGTAAACCTCTCAAAGAGCAATCTCTCTCCATCCCAGAATGTATCGTTCTTGGGACTGGACTTAAACTCTGTGTCGATGCCAGCTCAGCTATCAGCAGACCGTATCTTATCACTCAGAGTCCGTCTCCCTCAGTTCAAACCGGGCTCGAGAGTACAGTATCGCACGTGCCTCAGGCTGCAAGGACTGATGGTTGTCAGCCTCTCAGGTCCTACCACTGGGGCTAATGAGGGGCTTTATGAGGTGGATTTCATACTTCCACCTCAGCCCTGTGGGCGGTCTCCATTGCCCTCCTCTCGGTGACACGCGAGTGCTACGAAACTCTGCATCACTAGGAAAGCACGGACTTTTACACTCAGGGAACCCCCCTCAGGATTGTTCTCATGAGGAAAGTCGTGACGACTGATGCATCCCTCTCTGGATGGGGTGCCACTCAGGAGGGACGTATTGTGAATGGGATGCAGTCAATCCCGCTCTGCTCAGCTCACATCAATTATCTGGAGCTACTAAGCATTTTGATAGTTCTCAGATATTTTTCTCCCCCATCTAAGGGGACATCATGTGCTACTCTGCTGCGACAACACGACCTGCGGTAGCATATGTCAGTCAGTAAGGTGGCATGTGCTCCCTCCAGCTCCACTGTCTAGCCCACAGACTGCTGGTCTGGGGCAGCCGTCACTTCCTGTTGATACGTGTGACCCATCTTCCAGGCATTCTGAACATAGGCGTGGATCTGTTGTCAAGGGGAAACCCACTTTACGGGGAATAGTGGTTACATCCCCAGATTGTGGAAATTCTGTAGCAGAGATTTTGCCGAGCGGCCATAGATCCCTTCACTTCGCACGCAAATGCCCATTGTCCTATGTTTTTTTTCTCGCTATGGGACGAGAAACGCCGCTTCTCAGCGTGGATGCACTGGCCCACCCATAGTCCAGTGGGCTCCTTTATGTGTTTCCCCCCCTCACTCTCATCTCTTCCACTCTATCCAGAGTGAGAGAACAGAGCTTGACACTGATCCTAATAGCACCCACGTGGCCAAGATCGCCATAGTTTTTGCAGAGATTGTCCCTCTCCTTTATGCACATCCATGCGCACTCCCGTTACGCATAGACCTCCTGTCACAGGTGAACGGGGAAATACACCACCCCTGCCTGGAGCAAATGGCTCTTTGGGCTTAGCCCGTGAGAGGCATAACCTCTCGTGTGGTTGCTACCATCCAATGCGCAAGAGCGCCCTTTACCAGGTCACTTTATGAAAATAAGTGGCAGGTATCTGAAAGATGGTGTACCTCTCGTCAGTGAGTGCCTTACCAGTGCTCTGTTACTGACGTACTGTGCTTTTTACAGAACCTTATGGATAAAGGGAAATCCTTTTCAACCATTAAGGTCTACCTGGCAGCTACCACTGCTTATCATGTTGGTTTCAAAGACTATGCAGTTGGGCAACATGCCCTCATTTGCAGGTTTATGAAGGGGCTCACCGTTCTCTGCCTGTTACTAAAAAGCACATCCCTTCTTGGGATTTATCACTGGTGCTGGAGGCTCTGTCTCTACAGCCATTCGAGCCTATAAATGAGAGAGTTAAAATTGCTGTCTCTCAAGACAGTATTGCTGCTTGCTCTAGCTTCAGCTAAGCAAGTCAGTCACCTCCATGCCCTCTCAGTGCATCCCTCGTGCGCAATATTCTCCCGTAATATGGATAGGGTTTTTCTTAATCCCAATCCAGCCTTATTATGCCTAAAAGCTTTCCAGCTTTCACATGTGAGGTGTTGGAGTTTGCTGCTTTTCACCCACCACTTTTCTCCTCTCAAGAGGATCAAAGGCTGCATATGCTATGTCCTGTGCGTGTTCTCCACATGTGTATGACAAGGACTAAGGCTTTCAGAAAGAGCGACCAGCTCTTTGTCGCCTGGGGCCTGGCCTGCAAAGGGAAAGCCATCTCTAAGCAGTGGCTGTCTCATTAGCTTGTGGAAACTATTGCTATGGCATATGATTCAAAGGGGATAAACATGCCCCTCAGGCCTGAGGGCTCATTCTACGAGGGGCATAGCTGCATCATGGACCCTATTCCGTGGGGCCTCCTTGCAGTAAGATTTGTTCAGCTGCAGGCTGGGCTTCTCCACATACCTTTGCTAGGTTCTACCACCTGAACGTTACCAGGACTCCGTTAGCCCACACAGTTTTGGGGGTGATCTCTCTGTGAAGCTCATGCATCTCCCCTCACCTGCTATGTGTTTAGTACTTCCTTACATGGGATGTGCTAGACATGGGATGTGCTCAAGGGGGAGAGGCTGCCCTTGCAGGCCTAACAGTGTCTCAGCTGTGAGCATAGGGCTATCTGGGAGTTGTCCATATCTCCCCATAGGTGGATCTCCAACACGAGATGATGAAAGAGAACTTTAGGTTACTGTCATAACCCCAGTTCTCTGAACATCGAGTGGAGAGATCCACCAAGACTGCCCTGTTTGCTGTGCACGAGAGAAGCGAATATGTTCACTGAGGAGTAGTAGTGCTGTGGCAATCCCATATGCTCTTACAGGAGGGCGGTGCATCCTGTAGCAACTGGATGTGCTACTGTTGGATGTCATTCCCATAGGTGGATCTCTCCACTCGATGTTTCAGAGAACCGGGTTACGGCAGTAACTTAAAATTTTTGCATATAAGAACCCCATCTTCCAAATAGTTCTACTCTTCTCTTTATAAGGCTATATCACTGTATCCAGAGAGCTTTCTTACCGATCAAGTCTGAATATTTTCCAAGTGCTGAAGCTTCCCAGTGTTCACAAACCCACCACATATTTTTCAGTTCTGTGTCTCAAATGATCAACACTTTCAAATTACATTCGCAGGCATTTTCCAATGAAAATATTGTAGTTTTAGTATAGTATATGAGTATTTTTAGCATGGGGTGGAGACATTGTAAGCGGAGTTACAGGAAAATGAAACTTAAGATTAGTTTCCCTTTCTCCCTCTTGTTACCCAGTCAGACTACATTTTAATAAAAAAGTATTTGCATAGAAAAATAATGAAATGTCAAATATGACTACATTGAAGATTAAATAACTAACTTTATATTATACCGTATAACTGTATTTCTTAGTTCTCCCGATACTTAAAAGTAAAGAAACAAGTCATTCATAATCTCATGCCTTGCCAGTGGTGCCATAACTTTGTCTACGACCCCATCTTTGCGCAAAACTTTCACTTTATAAGAATGAATATGAAGGCTCTAATTGAAATCTGCCTTTTCCAGCTCTTCAATACTTCTGTCACTGCTTTAAATATATTTTTTCTTTGATCATGACTTAATTATAAATATGTTTTATAGCACAATGGCAAGTAGTTAGGAGAACTAGCTGGCTTTTCGGCTGCATGCATTCACTCATCACTATTAGCACAATCATCATGATGAAAAAATCCAGTAGCAGCAGGACACATTTTTCCATTCTTACATGAGTGTTCCACTAAAACTAACACTACTACGTTAGCCTCTTGACATGAGTCTTGTTAACATTAAGCAGGGGCTAATCTTACAGCTGGCCCTCCTCATACAACAATAAAGTGAAGCTGTTTTGCCTAGAGCTATGGCATTGATGAGCCAATTTAGATTTTTTTTTGATGTTAATGCCAAGACTAGGTAGGTTAATTCTCATCAGTTGTTCCATAAAACATAACCATTATGTGTACAAAAGCAATATGAAATTGAACAATGAAAACCTTTATTTTACATAATAATACCCAGTAGCTCTTTGTTGAGGCGTTAACTGAAAAAAAGAAAACTGATAGGGTGTTTTGCATCAGGCACTGTCAAGAACATAGAAATGGGAGCAAAGAAAAATAATGAAAAAATGATAATAAAAAGTCTAAGAAAAAAAAGTTGTTCTTGTGTAAAATTAATCTTTGGCGATGAAAAGTCAGGCGGGCACCGGGGCCCATACATCAATATTCTTTCCGGGGCCCAGAATTCCTAGCAACGGCCCTGCTTGGGATGGCTGGTCCCAGTGACACCAATGAGGGCTCATTTGAATGGTTATAGTTTAGTTTAATTAATCTTCAGCTTATTCTGCCAGTAGCTGTAGCAGTATATCTGACCAAACAAAAAGTGAATGCAATGTAAGTACATTACATATGGACATACAAACTATTTCCAGAAGATTTATTTGTGTGATCTGAGGTACACTTTGCTGAAAGCTAAAAGGTTATACGATTGTTTCATGCAAAAATAAAAAAAGAACGGGTAACTGTAGAAAGTACAAAAAAATTTGTTCGATGATTGTGGGTACTGTGTAACCAGTGACTGGGGGATGGGGAGGGAGGCGGGCTCCTTTTATTTTACTGGTATTTATGTGCTCTGAGACTGATAAGGGAGATGTTGGCCAGAAAGGAGTCTGTTGCAGGCACTCTGACCTGGGGAGGGGTTGTTCGATATTGCGGAATGGTTTGTGGCTCATTTTTTTATAAATTGTGTATATTTGCATTATTACCGTCCTGGGGGAACCAGGTGCCCATACCACTAGGGGGAAGGATGGATAGCCTACAAAAGGAAGGACCCAGAATAAGCAAGTCTGCAGTGGTTTCTATGATGAGATGATTATTAGAAGCACTATATTTTTCCAGGTAGAAACTTCCTTTGCAGTGCTGGTTACGTC
>JANEZO010000060.1:20000-50971 GCA_025169545.1 Anguilla japonica | reverse complement strand
GGGCTGTGTGGCGTGGTGCGGGGCTGCTTTGGCGGTGCGGGGCTGTGTGGCGGTGCAGGGCTGCTTAGCGGTGGGGCTGTGTAGCGGCGCGGGCAGGTAGCGGGCTGTGTGGCGGGGGGCTGTGGGGCGGAGCGGGGCTGTGTGGCGGTGCGGGGCTGTGGCGTGCAGGGCTGCTTGGCGGTGCGGGGCTGTGTGGCGGTGTGGGCTGCAGTGCGGGGCTGTGTAGCGATAGCGGGGCTGTGTGGCGGTGCGGGGCTGTGTGGCGGTACGGGCTGTGTGGCGGTGCAGGGCTGTGTGGCGGTGCGGGGCTGTGTGGGGGTGCGGGGCTGTGTAGCGGTGCGAGGGCTGTGTGGCGGTGCGGGGCTGTGTGGCGGTGCGGGGCTGTGTGGCGGTACGGGGCTGTGTGGCGGTGCGGGGCTGTGTGGCGGTGCAAGGCTGCTTGGCGGTGCGGGGCTGTGTGGCGGTGCGGGGCTGTGTGGCGGTGCGGGGCTGTGTGGCGGTGCGGGGCTGTTAGCGGTGCGGGGCTGTGTGGCGGTGCGGGGCTGTGTGGCGGTGCAGGGCTGTGTGGCGGTGCGGGGCTGTAGCGGTGCGGGCTGTGTGGCGGTGTAGGGGCTGTGGCGGTGCGGGGCTGTGTGGCGGTGCGGGGCTGTGTAGCGGTGCGGGGCGTGTGGCGGTGCAAGGGCTGTGTGGCGGTGCGGGGCTGTGTGGCAGTGCGGGGCTGCTTAGCGGTGCGGGGCTGTGTGGCGGTACGGGGCTGTGTGGCGGTGCGGGGCTGTGTGGCGGTGCGGGGCTGTGTGGGGGTGCGGGGCTGTGTGGGGATGCGGGGCTGTGTAGCGGTGCGGGGCTGTGTGGCGGTGCGGGGCTGTGTGGCGGTGCGCGGGGCTGTGGGCGGTGCGGGCCTGTGTGCCGGTGCGGGGCTGCTTGGCGGTGCGGGGCTGTGTGGCGGTGCGGGGCTGTGTGGCGGTGCGGGGCTGTGTGGCGGTGCGGGGCTGTGTGGCGGTGCGGGCCTGTGTAGCGGTGCGGGGCTGTGTGGCGGTGCGGGGCTGTGTGGCGGTGCGGGGCTGTGTGGCGGTGCGGGGCTGTGTGGGGGTGCGGGGCTGTGTGGCGGTGTGGGGCTGTGTAGCGGTGCGGGGCTGCTTGGCGGTGCGGGCTGTGTGGCGGTGCGCGGCTGTGTAGCGGTGCGGGGCTGTGTGGCGGGCTGCTTGGCGGTGCGGGGCTGTGTGGCGGGGCTGCTTGGCGGTGCGGGGCTGTGTGGCGGTGCGGGGCTGTGTGGCGGTGCGGGGCTGTGTGGCGGGGCTGCTTGGCGGTGGCTGCTTGGCGGTGCGCGGCGCGTCCTCTGGCTCTCCGGGCTAATTAAAATGCCATTACGGTGCAGCCGTCAGGGCCGTCTGCTCCGGGGAGGGTTCCAAAAATAGCTCGCCGAACGCGTCCCGGCTGCCCGCGCGCTTCTGAAGACGCGCCGGATCCCTTTTCTCTCGCTCTGTCTCTCTTTCTTTCTCTTTCTCTTTCTCTGTTTCTTTCTCTCCTTGCTGTTTCGTTTTTGGGCGGAGGGGGTTAGCGTGCGGGGGTTTTGTGCGGATCTTTAATCCCGCGCGCTCGTGCGTTAATCGCGCCGGCTGTCTGGGTCCCTGCGCCGACCCGCTCCGAAAATAGCTCCTCCAGACCCTGTGGAGACAGCCCCGTGTTTTCTGCACACGTGCGCACGTGCATGCATGCACGCGTTCGTACATGCATACATGCATGCGTGCGCGCATACGAGCCCCTGCACGTGGCCCTTCTTCTCCCGAAATGTCGTCGTCTCGGTCGTGTCGTTTATGTCCGGTTTCCGGAACGTTCCGCCATCATGGTGCAGTTCTCCCGCTCGCTGCCGTGTCCCCTGGTGGTGCTTTGAGGTGTGGGCTGCTGGCCTTGCTGCTCCGGACCTCCGGTGGTTCGGGTTGATCTGGAATCTAGGTCCGGGACGGTCTGGTACGGGGCCATATTACAGGTCTGCAGCTCACTGCAGAAATGCCCTGCTGGGGCTAGGCCCTGTCCGTCTGTCTGTCTGACTGACTGACTGACTGACTGGGCTGTGATATTGATTAGGATCTGGCTCCTGTGGTCTGTGTGGGTGTGCATGTGTGCGAGAGTCCGCTCCACTGTCTCTTTAAAAAGCCCGCGCACCCCCTCCCCCCCCTCGTACCCCAGGCCAGGCCTGGCCCAGAGAACCGGTTCCATTTTCGAGCGCCATCCCGCGTGTCAGCGTGCGCTAGCTGTTTCCCGCCCTCCATCTTTAAATAGTAGCCGTCGTGCTCTGCGGACTCCCGGCCAGCTGTCTCTCCGTTGAGTCGCGTCGGCCAGCGGAACAGGGGCCGGCTATCCGCTACCAGGGCTTTGACCTTTGACCTTTGACCCCTGCGTCGGGCCCGGAGTGGGGTGGAGAGGTCGTCCGGGTTCCCTCGGCTCCCGGGCGTCGGCGAAGGTCCCGGCCGACAGCCCGCTGATTTACGAGCGAACGCATTCTCTCCGGCCCCTTACGGAAATGAAATCTGACACATAACATACACGTACAGCGGTGAAATGTCTGTGTGTGTGAAAACAATTACATGCAGGTTCTACTTGGAGCTGTTTGTTTAACGAGCGCAGTGTTAGTGCCAAAAAGCTCACTTTGCGGGGCTTTTATATTGAAGCTATTAATATTGATTGGCCCGGACGGTTTTTGTGTGCGATGAAGGACGCTTCAGATATTTAGACACGTTTCTGACGGCCTACCGGCTCTGCTGTGGCCGGTATAGGGGCATTCTGGGATTTGTAGTCTAAAGCCAGAATGCACTTCAAGTACCTCAGAAGCAGCTTGAACAGTGATGTTATGTTTCCAGAGACTGCGCATATGACCGCATTAATTTTACAGCCTTTATGCACAATTATGAACATAAATATGTTTTTATATTGCGCTGCTTTTTCTTTCTTTGAGCACTGCGGTTGCCGGTTGCCATGGGAAATAGTAGCAAAATAATATTAAACAGTATTGTTGTATTGCACTTTTGAAGAATAATCAGTTAATATACATACGTGCAGCCTCGAGAGGCATACTGGCTTTGTAAAAGCTGCTGTGAAGTTAATTTAAAAGTATTTTTTAGCTTTAGACCACAAACCTCCGAATGGCCTACAGGTAGTCAGGTAATAGATCGTGGTCGACTGATATCTTCCCTAGTTACAGTATATAAATATATTTCGCCGCACACAAAAACTGTCCGAGCCAGTGCGCTAAAACGGAAATAATATTTTAAAAAAACTCCAGGAAGTGAACCATACCGTTTACCTGACCGCTGTGCCTGTCTGTGAAAAGCGTACAATGCGGCTGTTTTTCGGGTCGCTGCGTATCGTGCCAAACGGGTCCCGGAACTTCGCGGCCAGGAGAACCGGCGGCTTTGCGATGGCGGACGCTCGGCTTCTGTTCTCCCGGCGGCTTTATGATTCAAATTAAAATGGAAGCCCTCGCTGCCAGGGCACAGCGCTCACAGCGAATCGTTTGGGCGATCTCACCGAAATCCGCCAGACGATTCACGAAAACGCACAGGGCTGCTGGCAGTTGCAGGTGCTATAGTATTGGTTTCAGAAACCTTTTGTTTTGTTTTTTTACAACACGTATCTGTTCCCTTCACCTTTCTCTTGGGAGACTGTGGCCAGCATCCTTTTTTATTTTCTTCTTCTTTCAGATCTTCCAGCGAGGCGAAGCGACATTGAGCGCAAAATAATGAAACGGGAAACAAGTTGGCCTGGATAAATAAGCAAATGGAAAGTCTGGATGTGCGCTTCATCTTGATCTCGAAAAGGGCCTGCTGCGGCTGTTCACTGAGCATCACTTCCTTAGACACGCAAGCTCCATGTTTACTGTTCGCTCACTTCAGATTCACTTGTTTTTGGGATTTTCTGTAGGTCAGGTTGGGTAGGTGTTTGGGTTCTTTTGTTGGGTCAGGTTGGATAGGTGTTTGGCTTTTATGTAGAGGCAGGTTGGGTAGGTGTTTGGGTTCTTTTGTATGGTCAGGTTGGGTAGGTGTTTGGGTTCTTTTGTAGGGGCAGGTTGGGTAGGTGTTTGGGTTCTTTTGTAGAGGCAGGTTGGGTAGGTGTTTGGGTTCTTCTGTAGGGGCAGGTTGGGTAGGTGTTTGGGTTCTTGTGTAGGGGCAGGTTGGGTAGGTGTTTGGGTTCTTTTGTTGGGTCAGGTTGTACAGGTGTTTGGGTTCTTGTGTAGGGGCAGGTTGGGTAGGTGTTTTGGTTCTTGTGTATGGTCAGGTTGGGTAGGTGTTTTGGTTCTTGTGTAGGGGCAGGTTGGGTAGGTGTTTTAGGATTGTCACCTCAGTTCTGGGTCAGGTTGGCTCACAGCTTGTTGTTCTCCTCATTTCTCCTTGCTGTTCTATTTATAGGGAGAAGTGTGTGAAGAAGAACAAGCTGAAGACACGGGCTTGGCAATAATAATGTCTCTGCTAAAGCAGGCTATAAATACTGTCTGTGCCTTTGTCAGTGGCACAGAATCGCTGAGCTATTTTTCTGATTGCTTCAGCTTTACATTCTGCAGGCTGGTAGGGAGTGCATCTCTTTTCAATTTGAGTGCGCGTGTTTGTGCGTGTACACGTGCGTGTGTGTGTGTGTGTGTGTGTGTGTGTGTGTGCGCGTTTTGTGTGTGTGTGTGTGTGTGTGCATGAGTGCATGTAGGTGTGTATGTGTGTGTATGTGTGTGTGTGCGCGTTTGTGTGCGTATGCGTGCATGTGTGTGCGTGTGTGTGTGTATGTGTGTGCGTTTGTGTGCATGTACGTGTGTGTGTGTATGTGTGTGTGAGTGCATGTGTGCATGTAGGTGTATATGTGTGCGTGTACATGTGTATGTGTGTGTGTGTGTGCTCGTTTGTGTGCGTATGCGTGTATGTGTATGCGTGTGTGAGTGCATGCGTGCATATAGGTGTGTTTTTGTGTGTGTGTGTTTGTGTGTGTGTTGGCGTGAGTGATGCCCCCCCTCCCGCTCTCACTGTGGGGTATTTTTATCTTCTCTCTGGGCTCAGCTGCTACAAAAGGCCCTTTGCCAGCCACCTCATCTTTACTGCTGCTGTAAGGACAGAGAGGGAACATTAGCTTCAGTATTGTGTGTGCACTGTTCTACCTCGTGCTCTGATGTTTCTCTCTCTCCTCTCGCTCTTTCTCTCTCATCCCTGCACCGCGTGCAGAGGCAATTTCATGCCAGTCTAATGCATAGCGCCCTGAGCCGTGCGGTTCAAATCAGCCATTTCACTTCCTGCTTTACTGGACGGCGTTCCGCCATGTCCATGTTCTGCGTTCGGCAGTGATGCTGCACCTCGATGCTGCTCCTGTGTGGTACAGTGATGCTGCTCCTGTGTGGTACAGTGATGCTGCTCCTGTGTGGTACAGTGATGCTGCTCCTGTGTGGTACAGTGATGTGTGGTACAGTGATGCTGCTCCTGTGTGGTACAGTGATGCTGCTCCTGTATTGTACAGTGATGCTGCTCCTGTGTGGTACAGTGATGCTGCTCCTGGATGCTGCTCCTGTGTGGTACAGTGATGCTGCTCCTGTGTGGTACAGTGATGTGTGGTACAGTGATGCTGCTCCTGTGTGGTACAGTGATGCTGCTCCTGTGTGGTACAGTGATGCTGCTCCTGTGTGGTACAGCGATGCTGCTCCTGTGTGGTGCAGTGATGCTGCTCCTGGATGCTGCTCCCGTGTGGTACAGCGATGCTGCTCCTGTGTGGTACAGTGATGCTGCTCCTGTGTGGTACAGCGATGCTGCTCCTGTGTGGTACAGCGATGCTGCTCCTGTGTGGTACAGCGATGCTGCTCCTGTGTGGTACAGTGATGCTGCTCCTGTGTGGTACAGTGATGCTGCTCCTGTGTGGTACAGTGATGCTGCTGCTTGGTACAGTGATGTGTGGTACAGCGATGCTGCTCCTGTGTGGTACAGCGATGCTGCTCCTGTGTGGTACAGTGATGCTGCTCCTGTATTGTACAGTGATGCTGCTCCTGTGTGGTACAGTGATGCTGCTCCTGGATGCTGCTCCTGTGTGGTACAGTGATGCTGCTCCTGTGTGGTACAGTGATGTGTGGTACAGTGATGCTGCTCCTGTGTGGTACAGTGATGCTGCTCCTGTGTGGTACAGTGATGCTGCTCCTGTGTGGTACAGCGATGCTGCTCCCTGTTGTGGTGCAGTGATGCTGCTCCTGGATGCTGCTCCCGTGTGGTACAGCGATGCTGCTCCTGTGTGGTACAGTGATGCTGCTCCTGTGTGGTACAGCGATGCTGCTCCTGTGTGGTACAGCGATGCTGCTCCTGTGTGGTACAGCGATGCTGCTCCTGTGTGGTACAGTGATGCTGCTCCTGTGTGGTACAGTGATGCTGCTCCTGTGTGGTACAGTGATGTGTGGTACAGCGAGGCTGCTCCTGTGTGCTTGGTACAGTGATGTGTGGTACAGCGAGGCTGTGCACCATATCTGATCCCATGTGCTCTGTGTCTCCCGCAGATGGACTCCCCAGTACAGACCAGCCCTTGGAGCTTCTGAAGCCATCTGGACTCAACCACATTCCGTCTGGTAGGAGCCCAGTTTCCTCCTCCTCTCTCTCTCCCTCACTCCCTCTCTCTCTCTCCCTCACTCCCTCTCTCTCTCCCTCTCTCCCTCTCCTTCACTCTGTCTCTCCCTCCCCCTCTCTCGCAAACACTTGCTCTGGTCCGGTCTCTCAAACTCTTATCTTTCTCCCCCCCCCCCCTTCATCTGTCCGTCAGTCTGTCTCTCTTGTCTCTGTCCGTGTTTGTGCCTGTCTGTCAGTCAGTCAGTCTGTCAGTCTGTGGTCTGTCTCCGTCTCCCGGCTGCGCTGGTGCTGTGGGAAGCCGCAGCCGCAGCGATGGATCAGCGGCGATGCGGCGGTCTGCTCTGGGAGTCTGTAGGGGGATAATGATTGTGTACAGCGTGGAAGCTCTTAATCAGGTCACAATTAACCGCCATTATCGCTCTGTGTGACAGCGTGCAGCCGTTCGGACGGCCTGCCTAGAGTGCGTCTGCGTCTGGAACCTGCTAGCTGCCGAGCCTTCCGTGTGTTCAGGTGTACTGTCACAGCTGGTGTGTGTGTGTGTGTGTGTGTGTGTATGTGTGCGTGTGTGCGTGTGTGCGTGTGTATGTGTGCGTGTGTTTGTAAGTGTGTTTAGAGAGCCTGTTTAGATGGTTGTGTTTAGAGAGCGTGTGTTTAGCTTAACCCGTTTAGAAGCTCAAGCTGAGGGGTCGCCTTTCTCTTGGAGTCGTACCGGCACATTTTGTTCCTGCTCGGAGGGAAAGGGGGGCTGTTCGCGCGCGGGACCCCAGCCGGTCCGACCGCTCGGCGACCTTGCGGCCGAATCCGCCAGGGTGACCTCCCCCCCCCCCCCCGCCCCCCCACCCCGGTCCCGCCCCCCGCCCGGGACGCGCAAGGACAGGACAGGCGCACGCCTCGCCTTGCGTAAAATTAGAAACGGGCCGTTTGACTAGCAGACCTTCACGCCTCGCTCGCCGAAAGGAACCGGATCGCCCCCCCCCCCCCCCCCTTCCCCTCCCCCCCCACGCCGGCAGCACCTGGCGTGTCTGGGACCGCGTCCGCCCGTTCCGTCCCGCGCGCCGTCGCCGCCGCCGCCGTCCCGCCCGAGGAGGGGCCCCGCCCCCTCGCGGAGAACAGGCCCCCCCCCACCGCGGGGCCAGATGGCCCGACCGGCTGCTTTCGGCCCGGTTGGCTCCGCGTCCGGGGGCTCAGCCCGCTGCCAAAAGGGTTTTTGGTTTTTTCTCCTTTTGTGGCGAGTTGGTATTGATCTGAAACGTGCTCTTCGGCCCGGATCCGGAGTGTTTGCCACGCGTAGCCATGCCAGGGGCTTCATTAGAGAGGTCTGCCTGAGGATGACCTTTACTCAGGGTTTTAAATGGCACGGAAAGACTCCTTTGGTACTCGATGGGTTAATTAACTTAGATATCCACCCCCCTTTCACCTGGTCCGAGATCATTTTTTAGCATGAGCAAATATTGAGAAATGTTGAATATCGTCATTCAGTAAAAAAAAAAAAAGGAGTTTTGCGATATCAATTTTAGGCCATATCGCCCAGCGCTAGTCTGTTATCCCACCGATTAAAAATGGCACCCAGGTAAAATTTTTGATGAAGTATGGCATGGCTTGCTCATTTTGAGTTGTTTTTGACCCAGAAACACATTTTAGTTTTTGTGGTTTTTATATGGCTGCGAAGAGGAGAATCTCAGCTTTTTTCACGATATTATTTTCTACTTAAAATTTTCTGCCAGATATGCTCTTTTAAATCATAACTGTCACCAAACTGTTTTTGAGAAAAAAAGACTCAACTGTTCGTGTTTAGTTTGACGAAAATGACATTTCAAAATGATATAACACCTTTCATAATGATATGGATTAATGTTGCATGTGCTGGCGTCATTGATTAACGAACTTGACCGGATTTTGTCTGCTTTTGTCTGGCTCTGATTTTGTCTGCTTTTGTCTGGCTCTGATTTTGTGTTCTCCTGGTATGCACCTTCACAGCTCTGCTCAGTGGGCGTCGACACCAACAAGCCAAACGTCCTTACATGCGATAGTCTCGCCCACAGAGCCCATGAGTGCTGCCATGTTTGTCTCTCTCTCTCTCTCTCTCTCTCTCTCTCTCTCTCTCTCTCTGCTTTACTCTTTTTTTTCTAGCTGCAGTTTTAAGTGTTGTCTTCCCTTTTTTCCGCTTTTTGGCGCTGACAAATTTAGCTTTGGAACGCGCCAAAGTTTTCTCTGTGCCGGAACAAGCCTGCCTTTGCTGCGCGATGGCACGGTGCAGACAAACTTGAGTGCTCCCAGCATGCACCGGGCCCTGCTTGCGTCGCGGCGTCTGCTGCCGGTCGCGATCCCGCTGCTACGGTTCCCGCCCTGGCGGCTTAACTCTCCGCTGCAAAGACAACAGCAATCAATATGAAGTCTCTCCAAGCTTATTGTTCTGTATTAAGCGTGCAATTAGAAGATGTTAGCCTCAGCTGCTCAGCCCGCGAGCCGTGCATGATGGGAAGGGTTTGAGCGCGCCTGGTTATGGCCCGTGACATGGGAAGCCAGCCAGCTGGAGCCGTGAGCACATTATGGGCACAGGCAGAAGCATGGCACCTCCAGCTTCTCAGTAGGAATGGAGAACAGTATCCAGCCTTCTGGGTACCAGAACAGTGGCCAGCCTCGTAGGGACTAGAAGCGGCCAGTCTTATGGGGACTAGAACAGTGGCCAGCCTCGTAGGGACTAGAAATGGCCAGTCTTATGGGGACTAGAACAGTGGCCAGCCTCGTAGGGACTAGAAATGGCCAGTCTTATGGGGACTAGAACAGTGGCCAGCCTCGTAGGGACTACAGGTGTCCAGTCTTATGGGGACTAGAACAGTGGCCAGCCTCGTAGGGACTAAAACAAGTGACCAGCCTTGTGGGGACTCCCACCTGTTAACCTCTGTTTTACTGCCTAGCTCTGTCTGCCTTTCACACAGGCTGTTGTTCTCTGAGTGCTGTTACTACTACTACTACTGCGTGTGGCGTGTTTGTGTGTGTGTGTGTATGCGTGTGTGTGTACATTTGTATTTGTTAATTTGTCTGTTAAAAGTGGGCAGTAGTTGAGCTCTCTCTGTCTGAAGAGAATACATGTGTGGACATGCATCGATAGCTAACTTTTGTACAAAAAAAGGATATCAAGCCGGTCTGAGCTCTGAAGCTAAGCTTCGGTCAGATCTGCGCGGCGATTTCCGTCAATAACAAACTTCGCCTCTCTGCCCTGCCGGTCGTGAATTATTCGGGCGTGTGCATAATTTAGCGCATCGGAGTGCTTGTTAAAGGTGATGTCACCCCGTGTTATGAGCTATACTTGGCCTAGTTTATGTGATATTTATGATGGGCGGGTGGCGGCGGCGCATCCGCGCTGTGATTGGACGCATCTGTTGTTCCCCCCCCCCAGCTCTGCTCGCGGCCGGTCTGCGCGCTCGGAGCAGACCGTGGGCGACTTTGGAAGGGCGCTATAACACAGACGCGGGGCGTGGGCTCCCCCCTCGTACGCACGCGTTCGATCATCCTTCGCAGGAACACAGAACACATGAACACGTGCCCCCCCCCCCCCCCCCCCCCCCCCCCCCCCAACCCCCCCCCCGTGAAAACACGTGCTCACATGGAACAGGAGGAAGAGAAGAGACACTTTAGTGAAGAGCGGGGGGTCAGCGAAACGTACTTTACTACAAGCGCTACCGCACTTGGCAGGTACAGGAAGTGCAGGTGCGTGCGTGAGTTTTTAATGTGGACCGGTAATATTCAGCACTTAACTGTTCTCTGCAGTCCTTTCAGCGCACCGACGCGAGTGCTCACGTTACCCCTGGCCGAAATAAATCAGGACTGTCCCGAGGACCTTCACGCACGCCCGGGCGGAGGTGAACCACTGATAGCATTTGTTTTTAATTTTTTTTCCTGCGCGCATCGCCGGTCTCTCTGCCTGTGTGTTTACCTAACTCTGGCGCAATGGAGACGCTAACGCTAGTGCTAAGCTCTCGCAGTGAGATGCTAGCGCTAAGCTCTCGCAGTGTGACGCTAAAGCTAGTGCTAAGCTCTCGCAGTGAGATGCTAGCGCTAAGCTCTCGCAGTGTGACGCTAAAGCTAGTGCTAAGCTCTCGCAGTGAGATGCTAACGCTAAGCTCTTGCAGTGAGATGCTAGCCCTAAGCTCTCGCAGTGAGATGCTAACGCTAAGCTCTTGCAGTGAGATGCTAGCCCTAAGCTCTCTTAGTGAGATGCTAGCGCTGAGCTCTCTTAGCGAGATGCTAGCACTAGTGCTAAGCTCTCTTAGTGAGACACTAACTCTAGCGCTAAGCTCTTGCACTGAGACGCTAACGCTGAGCTCTTGCTGCCGCTCTTCCTCCTCGTTTCCTTCGGCGCCTTCCAGGGTTTGTCCGAGGGCGGGAAACGAATCGAGCGCTGAAGCAAACTCGCGGCCGCCGCTTCTCAAAACGCCCACGTCGCGCTGGCGTACCCTGGACCGACATAAATCCGCGCGCGCTTCCATCTGTTTCCGCGCCGAGGTTCAGAACGCCGTCTCTCCATTTTGCCGAAGAGAGGTTCTCTTTTCTCTGGATGTTCTTGGCCCCGAACCGTTTCACGAAACGAATGTCGGTGACTGCTGGCGCTCAGACTGAGCCCGTTTCTCTGGCTCGCGCTACGTTAAGTAGCAGCAGATTGAGGCGCGTTGCGGTTCTGAGGGACGTGTAGCGGATGGCGGTTAGCGGGCGCGCTAAGGTACGAGCGTGGCCGGCCGTGTGGAGCGCTTTTCGGGGGGGGGGGGGGGCGGTGGGGTGGGATTAGGAACGCGTACGCGGCCGGGGGGGGGGGGCTGAGAGACGGGCGGGGCCCCGTGTCTACGCTCTGCGGCCAAACCCGTTCCATCACTCCTCGCTCTCTCTATCCACGCGCTGAATAATACATGAGCTCTTAAGTGCTAGAGAGAGAGAGAGAGAGAGGGAGAGAGAGAGGGAGGGAGGGAGGGAGAGAGAGAGAGAGGGCGAGAGAGAGAGAGAGGGAGAGAAAGGGAGGGAGGGAGGGAGAGAGAGAGAGAGAGCAGAAATGAAGGAAGATCTGGGGGTGTCTGAAGTGGGAGTGCCATGCTAATGCAAGTCATACATTAGCATTTCAAAACCCAAGTGTGAAAATCACTTTACACACCAGGCCTGCCTTTCAACCAGAGAGCCGTATTGGTCTCTCTCCCTCTCTCCCTCTCTTGCTCTGTCTCTCTCTCCCTCTCTCCCTCTCTCCCTCTCTCCGTCTCTCTCTATCCGGCTCCCCCTCCTGCCACAGATACACGCCGCCGTACAGTTCCCTCCTTCACATCACCTGGATAAGATGCATTTTTGTGGTGGGATGAAAGGCTCGTTGAGCCCCTTTCCTGCCGAGCGGTGAGACTGTGGGAGGGTTCGGTTCAGCCTCGCGCCCACGGGGTGGCGGGTGGGGGGGTGGGGGGGTGGAGCCTCCCTGTCAGTCACCTGTGGATCGCTTTTGTTGCTCTTGCTCTGTCTAGTGACCAGCAGGATGGCGTATGCTGTTAAAGTTGATTTTTAGGGAGGGCGTGACCCTTCGTGCGTCCCTGCTGGCCATGAGTTGAGTTGGAGTCAGGCTGATGTAGTGCCATTTGCCATTACCTTACATTACATTACATTACATGCTTTTGGCTCTTATCCAACGAGTAGTGTCAGTAGTGTCGCTCTTAGGAATACTAAAATGGGGTACAGAGGCCCATTTACTCTCTCCTCTAGAGCAAGGGTGTCCAATCTTAGGTTCTTAGGTCCAGATTTTTGTTTTACCCCAACCCTATGACACCTGATTCAACTAATTAACAAATTATAGTCAGTCAAGAACTTGATCAAGAACTTGATAAGTGGAATCAGGTGTCTTAGTGCTGGGCTAAAAGAAAAACCTGGACTCACACCGGCCTTTTTCGGATGGGATTGGACAAGCTCGCTCTGACGCTCTTTAGCATTGACCCACAGGAAGTGGATAGAGGAAATGAAAGGAAAAGAGAAAAAGCTGGAGCTGGTCTGAGCGAATCCACGCTTCCACTTCCTGTAGGATCAGCCTCAGTCCAGTCATGACAAGCTGACAAGGTTTTGCACTTAAAAAGTGATCTAGTGGAAAACTTCCCCCGTACAGAACATACGATGTAAACCCTTACGTTGCGCTGGCAGTATAATGTAATGGTTAGGAAACTGGGCTTGTAAAGGTTGCAGGTTTGATTCCCTGGTAGGACACTGCCATTGTATCCCAGAGGACAGTAGGCTGCTACACATGAATTGCTTCAGTTAGTATCCTGGTGTATGAGAGGACACTATGTGAAAAGTTGCAAAATATGTCTAAGTTGTCTAATCTGTGGAAAGCCTGTATGTATTGTAACTTATTGAACCTTATCATACATGCATTTGAGATATTATGTGCGTTTGAACTTTGGCTTGGATTTGCACCTGATGACAGTCTGTGGCCCTCCCCACCTTTGGAAATGAGTGATGAATGGAAAGAAGAAAACAAAGGTGAATGTGAAAGGTAAAGATGGAGAGGGTGAAAGAGGCAGGGTGTCAGAAACAGCTGACACAAGATGATCGGAGGTATACCTGAAAGTGAAGGGATGGTATTCAGGGACGGCTTGTCGAGCAGGTTGCGGTTGGGGCCAAGGGGGCGTCTGAAAATTACACTCCTGAATCTTCGTGTAAACCTCCAAAATGAACAGACCTTATCTCTCTCCTCATCTTTCAAGCCTCAACTTTATTTTTAGTTGCGGCATCCCCGAGGGAGTACCAGCTTAACAAGCTTAACGAGTGTTAAAACAGTTCACGTGTGCGCTGCCGGAATATGTATGCATACAAGCACTGGGGAACCCGTACATTTTTCATAACCCCTAAATAATTCATTCTAGAAATTTGCGAAAAGTAGCACCAATTCTAATATTCAAATCTCACTTACCTTAAAAGGCCACAGGAAATGTGAAAAAGATTCTGTTCGTTGTTGCTTTTGTTTATAAGCAGTGAAATGCAGACATGCTTCTTGTTATCCATGTTGTTCTTTAGTTCATTAGCTTGTACGATACGCCAAAAGTCTTTAGAAAGTATTTAGAAAATACTCCCCTGTGGTTTCATCTTAATAAAAGTCCCAATTAGTGGAAATGTGGATATAAAAATCTAAATGATTGTTGGAAACACTTACTTTTCTAATGTGTGTGAGATACACATGTAATGCGTAAATCTCTCCCTTTATCTAAAAGGTCTTGAAGACTGCACCTTTACAGTGAAACGTATGCTATTGTAACTTTGCCTGTCCCTAGTGGTGTTGCTTACCACATGAAATTCTACTTTTTAAGTCACTTTGGCTAAAAGCATCTACAAAATGACTAAATTGTAAATGTCATAAATCTTCCTCCTGTAATTCTTGGGGTCATCATGGTTTACTTGTGATGCGTACTTGAATTGCTGTGACCCCACAGACCCTACATAAACACAAATGAACGTAATGCAAACAAATGCAAGAGACCTAGTTATTATTCAGTGGGTTTTCTGCGGGAAATGACACACATTTAGAGCACTTTCAATGCAGCATAATATCTAAGTCTTTTTTGTGTGCTTTCACTTAAATTGGGTGGAATTATTTACAATTCTCTACCTCACTCACTGTCTAACTGAAGACCCCCTTTTACTTTGACTTGGTCCCTTGCTGAGCATTGGCATGGATGGAGGCATTGGTCAGTACGCACCCTCCAAACCTCGCCTCACCTCCACCTTGACCCCATTTTACCCCCCTTTGTGAGGACTGGAGTTCCACCAACCCCCCCACCCCCACCCCCACCCCCTCCACTCCTCGCCCCCCATCAGACCCGGACCCCGAGCCGGGCCGGTGGTGTGTGGCCAGAGTCCAGGTCGGGGTAGGCCTGACGGTTCTCAGTGTTCCTGATCTATCGATCGCCAGCAGAGTGCCCCCCCCTGGGGCTGGGGGGGGGGGGGGGGTGGGGGGGCATTGGGTAGGGCTGGGTTGCCATGGTTTCAGCTTACAAGCCACTCCTTCTCATACTCATCGCTAAGAGGCCCAAACTGCCCCCCCACACCACCACTGCAAGCTCCATTTCAGCTCTGTCTACAGGAAAACACATCTCACAAACAGAGTATATTCACATAAAATAGATAATATTTCATGTTTAATATTATCAAAATTAAAATAAATATTCCAGCACTTTGCAATATAAAGACAGATATATATGTTGTTGTTTCTTTCACATTCTGCAATATATATTTTAATACAGTGCAGTGAAATCTATTTATCATATTTTCCAAAAAATGTATATGAAAACTGAAAAATCTGCTGACTGTTGTAGGGGACACAGCAGCACAGTTAAAGGCTCTGCTGTAGGGGACACAGCAGCACAGTTAAAGACTGTGCTACGGGACACAGCAGCACAGTTAAATGATGCACTGTAGGACACAGCAGCACAGTTAAATGATGCACTGTAGGACACAGCAGCACAGTTAAATGATGTACTGCAGGACACAGCAGCACAGTTAAAGACTGTACTGTAGGACACAGCAGCACAGTTAAAGACTGTACTGTAGGGCACAGCAGCACAGTTAAAGGCTGTACTGTAGACACAGTTAAATGATGTACTGCAGGACACAGCAGCACAATTAAAGGCTTTACTATAGGACACAGCAGCACAGTTAAAGGCTGTACCATAGGACACAGCAGCACAGCCCAGGGACGTTGAGCACACACAAATACCCATCCAAAGCAAGTCAGCAGCCAGTTACCACATCATAAAACGAGCAGAATAATTACAAAGCCTCGTGCTAGCTTTCCCACGAGCAGCGGCAGTTATTTTGTCCCCCCGGTTGAACTCAAACATTTCTCTTTTTTAAAAGCCGAACGGCGTCCCTAAAGCCCTGGGTGATGCGGCGCCGAAGAGCGGCGTGTTCCTGCGGTTAGCGGTCTTTTCCCGAGCCTCCTCCTCCAGGCGCCGAGCGCACGCAAACAGCCCCGCCTCCTTCGCGGGGTCCGCGGCGGGGAGAGCCGAGCGGGCGGAGCTGTGCGGAGGAGGCGTTATCAGTCAGAACCGTTAATGAAGGCTGTTCACGGACCGGGCCGTCGTGCGCGCTGGATGAGTACGGAGCGGAGCGCCACCGGGTTATTTCGAGGAGCGAAGACGCGCTCTTTATTTCGGAGGGGGGGGGGGGGGGGTGAATGGGATCCGACCCGAACCCGTTCGGTAACGGGCGGGCGGACGGTGCGATCGTTCGCGCGGCCGGGGCTGCGTGCGGCTGCGGCTATCACTGTGGCCTGGGCCGCTGAGGCTCACTGGGGCTTAGGGGGTGCTCCTGAGCCGGGGAATATTCCAGAACCTACCTGGGCTGCCTGGTGAAAACAGGTATGTGTGTGTGTGTGTTTGTGTTTGTGTGTGTGTGTGTGTGTGTGTGTGTGTGCGCGAGTGTGTGTGGGTGCGTTTGTGCATGCATATGTGTGTGTGTGTGCGTGCATGTGTGTGCCTGTGTTTGTGTTTGTGTGTGTGTATATTGAATGAAAGAAAGGTGCCTCTTTCCCATGTCACATGGTCACAACAATCTTGAGCCAAATATTGATTAACATTCAAAGGTTTGTGTTTTGGGTCAGGCTGCCCCAGTCCCCCCCCCCCCCCCTTTTGCTACTTGCTCCCCTGTCTGCGCCCCCCCTTGTGTGCAGAAGGAGTCCAGTGAAGGTCCCCTTGCCCCTCCTGGTGCTTAATTTGTGCGTGAGTCCTGTGCTATGTCAGGACAACCTTCTCAGGTGCAATTATCTGCAAGAGAGAGGTCAGAACACTCTCTCTCTCTCTCGCTCTCTCTCTCGGTTTCTCTGTCTCTGTCTCTTTCTCTCCCTCCTCCCTCCTTTCCTCCCTCTCTCGACTCAAAACCCCCCTTTCCTTCACCTTGAGTGGACTGGACCCGAGCCAGAACCACACAGCAGGACCATGCTGCTGATCCAGGTCCACACAGAACCCCAGGCCCCTGGTTAGCGTAGCGTGTTCGAGCAGAGGACGCACGTTCCGTCGTTTCACCACAGCTCCAGCAGCAGTGAGAGAGCGGTGTCTACGTCCGCGACCCAACGGCGCGGTGCGGTACGTCCGCACCCGCCAGACCGCCACGTTCGGAGTCGTTGTCATAGTCGCCTGTGAACAAAATGGAAAAAGGAAGTGGTGTGTGTACGGTGGAAGTGTGGGTCTGTACGGTTTTGCTGGGAGCTGGAGGGGCCACACAGCGTCAGCGCCGGTGGCGTGCGGCGTCCCGTCCCGCGGGGGCCGCCCCGAAGCCATTGAGGAAAAGGGAGGGGACGGTCCGGCGTTTTTTCACAATGGCGGGACGCACGCCGAGCGCGTTTTTTGGAAGAGGCCACCGTCTCCGAGCCCTGCCGCCCGCCAGCCTCGCAGATGGCTGCCGGGGCCCCCCTCACCCGTGCGGGACGAGCGCTGGCCCGCGCCCCCTCGCGCCGGCGCCGGCGCCAGGACCGGGTGCCAGGTGGCACGGGGGCGCGGCGTCGGGCGGCTGCTCGGGTTCTGGTGGGCGCGGCGGGGAGGCCTGGGCCGGGCTCCGGTCGTACCGGCGGGCTAACGGCGCCGAACCCGGCTCTCACGGGCACCGCCTCGACCTTGCGGTGACCCCGCCCGCCGCCTCGTCCCGCCGCCCAGACCGCGCCGGTCGCCGGAGTGCGCCGCCTCGTGATTGGCCGCCTCGCAGCCGGCCCTCTCCGAGCGTGCCGTCGGGGGGCCGCTGCGCCCATCTGTTTTTTCGGGTGCGTTTGAAGGGCAGGCGCGCCCGCCGGCCCCTCCCCTCGCCGCGGAGATCAGGCGATCTTCGGCCCCTCTCGGGGGGGCGGGGAACAGGACGTACGGCAGGTCTGGCACGTGGCGCCGGTCGCTAACTCGACGGTCGAGTTCCTCCCCGTGAGCGCCGGTCCCCCGCCGGCCGCGGCGGTCTGGAGGTTCCGCGGTCGCGCGCGCCTTCGCTGCAGCGTCGGGGCCGCTCTCCTCCGCCGGCGCTCGGTTTCCTGGGAGTCAGATGGCCCCCCCCCCCCCCCCCCCCCAGGACCTCTCCCGCTCGCTCTCCCTCCCTCTGCCTGAAAAGGTAATTTAATCTGTTTGACTCGACTAATCCCCGCGAACGGTCGTGTGGATCAAGGGATGAGTAATATCATACCGCCGTTCGCCGAACGCGGCGGTGGGATTTGTACCCGCGCGCGTTTTGATTCGTGTTTTAAAAAAAACGCCTTTGGGGCGAGGCTGACGTTCGCTAGCGTTGCCGCGGCGGCCCGATCGGGCGGACGGATCGCTCCCGGGCTCCTCCGCTCGCTCTCGAGTCGCTGCCCGCGTTCGCCCGGTTACCAGGGGCAACCCCGATCTCCCGGGGGGGCAGGCTGGTGCCCCCCACCCCCCCCGCTGATGCCGGAAGCCAGCGTGTTCCGCGGTGGGGGCAGCCGCCCGCCATCTGTGGCACAGCCGTGGCGGGTGGGGGGGGGGGGAGTCGGAGAGAGCACGGGTTCGAAGATCTCTATGGCTCTCTCCACTCCCCTGGGCCTGGTCCAGCTCCGATAGATTTCAGTCTGATCAATCATCATGTGCCATTCATCCGTGCAGCCCATCCCTGACTGATTGGTTGATTGATTGACAGGTTCTTTGCTTTATATATGAATTATTCCCTCAGAACTGACCCGATGCCCCTTCCCTGGCTGGTTTCAGCTCAGAAAGGAGTTTCTGCGGTGGTTCTTGCCTTGTGTTCCTTCAGGATTTCCAGAAGCATTTCACGATGTTACCTTGTGTTGCGTTATTGTACCTGTGCATTTCGCTCCATGGATACAGGGAGTAACTATTGTGGAGCACTTTGTTACCTGTATTGAAAAGTGCTATACAAATAAAGCTATTATTATTATTATTATTATTATAAGTGCAGTGGGGGCCGCCCGCTGAGAGAAGCTTCGAGTTCTGGGCCCCTCCCAAAACGCCGCCGTCGTCTCCCGGCGCGTGCTCCCGTCCCACCTCACCTGACGTACGCGCGCGGCTTCGATTCCGGCTCCCGCGCCGCCGGCCGCTCCGGCGCATCTGTGAGGAGTAACGAGCAGAAACGGGCCAATCGGAAGGGATGAGGGGCCCTAAATCACCCACCGCCGCCGCCGAATAGCCCCGCAATAGGGAGCGACGGCGGAGCGGGCACCGGGGCTCGTAAACAGGGCCTGATTTAGTGGGGGAGAGGGAGGCTGAGGGGACGGGGAATAATGAACTAGCGGGCTACGCTAACTGGCTTGTCTCAGGATTGTCGCGACCTCGTCCCAGACTCATCCCAGACTCATCCCAGACTCATCCCAGACTCCTCCCAGACTCGTCCCAGACTCATCCCAGACTCATTCCAGACTCATTCCAGACTCATCCCAGACTCATCCCAGACTCATTCCAGACTCCTCCCAGACTCCTCCCAGACTCACCCAGACTCATCCCAGACTCCTCCCAGACTCACCCAGACTCATTCCAGACTCCTCCCAGACTCACCCAGACTCATCCCAGACTCCTCCCAGACTCACCCAGACTCATCCCAGACTCCTCCCAGACTCCTCCCAGACTCATCCCAGACTCCTCCCAGACTCATTCCAGACTCATCCCAGACTCATCCCAGACTCATCCCAGACTCATTCCAGACTCCTCCCAGACTCCTCCCAGACTCACCCAGAATCATCCCAGACTCCTCCCAGACTCACCCAGACTCATCCCAGACTCCTCCCAGACTCATCCCAGACTCATCCCAGACTCCTCCCAGACTTGTCCCAGGATCGTCTCAGAATTGTTCCTGGTTTGCCTCAGACTCATCTCAGGCTCGTTGCAGACTCGCCCCAGGCTTGTCTCAGCCTTGTTTCAGGCTTGTTCCAGACTTATACCCACTGTGTAAAGAACTCTGTCCATCACACGCGCAGGAGCACCTCACCGTATGCGAAACCACACCTGCCCCGGTCACATTTTCTGCTCTGTCTGTCTGTGAGGTTTAAAAGGCTTGTTTTTGTCTTCCGCCACACTGGGCAATGTTGTAGCCTACTTTGTTTGGCTCGGGCGAGAGCTCTTTTGAGAGCGAAGTCGTGTTTGTTGCTAAGCGGGGGCTTTCTCGCGTTATCAATTTTGCATGGGCGAGGTCCCGGAGAAGCGGGATTCTCCGGCATCCAGCGGGGCCACACGGGGCCCGGGCGATCGGCCGGCGTCTGGCCCCCGCCCCATCCGTCCCGGAGCGTTTTTAGAGAGGCGGGGTCACCTCCCAACGGGAGTACGAGGACACCATCCGCATTCTTCAGTCAGCAGGCAAGTAGCTACACAGCTACAACCCCCTTAACCATTTAAGGTGTGATGTCACAAACGCGAGATTGGAATGTTCTTAAGCGAACATTCTAATGCTGACGTAACAATCGCTGCCGGCAGACGAAAGTTCCGGAACACTGAGAACATTCCAGAAACATTCCAACAAAACCTGCTCTTCAAAGGGTTAAAAAAAGAGAAAGAATAAGAAATAGCAAATCGGGGTCACGACCGAGGTGTGTCTGCAGCTCTGCGTTCACGTGCGGGAGGGCGGGTCCCTTCCCGAACCCGCGGCACGGCGCCGGGGAAAAGCGGCCCGAAGCCGGGTTTGCCGAACAGCGCTCCGGAGCGGGACGCCGCCTACCGGGCCGGGCTCCCGCCCCCCGGGGCCGTCCCTTGACACTTACTGTTTCCGCCTCTTCGGCTGGGCGAGTCTATTGTAGCCTCCCCCTCTCCCAGGAAGGGGGCAGTTACGCGCCTGCCGTGTGCATTATTCATGGGGTCTGTGTGGGGAATGCTCCATGTGCGGGGCGGGGCGCCGTGTCCGGTCTAGGGGTGGGGCGGTGAGGGGCGAGGCCGGCGTCCACTACGGAGGACTCGTCTAGCCGGGAACCCGCTGGAGCCCGAAAAAAAGCCCCGCGTCAGCGTTCCCACGGCCGGACCGCGCGGGCCCCCCCCCCCGGCCCCGACCCCGACCCCAACCACAGCCCCCACAATGCACTGGGCTAAATGGCTAATGGGCCATTACTGTGGCCTTGGTGGACCAGCCCTGTCCAGATCATGCCTGTGGTGCATTAGTAGAAACTAAAGAGTTCCAGTTCTGGAAAGGGTCCGAAGCTCGGAGACGCCCTCATCCTCCTCGGCGAGTGCCGGCCCGCGGTCGCGGTGAGGGGAAACCGAGGCGGCGGGAGCTCGATTTGGGCCGTTCCACGCCCCGCGTTTCCGCGCCGAACGTGGGCCGCCTCTCTCTTCGTTGTCGGGCCGCTCGCCAGGGCGAGACGAGATGACGCGCTCGCCCTGGCGGAAGCGTTAGCCGTGGGACGACGTTTTGGCTCTTTTTTTTTCTTTCTTTTTTTCTTTCTTTTTTTGTTTTGATTGTCCTCTTTTCGGTTCTTCTGAAGGGGAGGGCCGTTCGTTTGCGTCGCCGGCTTTCGAACGCGAGCCTCCGCCCGCCCGTCCGTCCCCCGGCTGGAGAAACGGGCCGCTCACGGCTCCAATTAGCCCCAAACAAACAAACAAACAAACAAAAGAGAACCCCCCCCCCCCCCGAGTTCCGCTGTCGCCCCCTGCACCCGCGACCCCCTTAATTAATCTGCCCCCCGTGCCCTGTCCTCGCACGCCTGCCGCTTTCCAGCCCCGCCCACTTTCACAGAGCTCCTCCCCCCCCCCCCCCCCACAGAGCCATCGTTAAAGAAAAAAAAAAAAAAACCACTGAAGAAGAAGGTCATCGTTCACAGGGGGTGATCAGAAAAGGTGCCGTGATGAAGCCGCGAGCAGCCTCTTTACACCGCGCTATCAACCGGCCGGTGCGTGGCGTCAATCGAACCCGAGCCCCGCCCGCGCCTCGGCCCCTCCCCCTCCCCGAACGCGCCGCGGTTCGTCGTTATTAAAATGGCGGCGCGTCTCCCCGAAGCGCGGGGCCGGGAGCCGCGGTTCCATAAATAACATAAATCAATAATAAATAATGCATCATTTACATGTTTGGAGTCTACCCCCCCCACCCCACCCCATATCCTGGGGGCATGGATGTTATATAAAAAATAAAGATCTGCCAGGAATATGGGAAAGTCTCTTTCTCTCTCTCTCTCTCTCCTCCCCTTCCTCTCACTCTCTCTCCCTCCTTCTCTCCCTCCCTCTCTCTCTCTCCCTGCCTCTCTCTCTCTCTCTCTCTCTCTCTCCCCTTCCTCTCACTC
Organism: Anguilla japonica; assembly: GCA_025169545.1. Lineage (NCBI taxonomy): Eukaryota > Metazoa > Chordata > Actinopteri > Anguilliformes > Anguillidae > Anguilla > Anguilla japonica. Next base: position 29,185 of record JANEZO010000060.1, on the reverse strand, counting down.
TCTCTCCCTCCTTCTCTCCCTCCCTCTCTCTCTCCCTCCCGCCTTCTCCCTCCCCTTCTCTCTCCTCCTCTCCGCTCTCTCTCTCTCTCTCTCCCTCCCTTTCGTTTCCTCTCACTCTCTCTCCCTCCTTCTCTCCCTCCCTCCTCTCTCTCTCTCCCTGCCCTCTCTCTCTCTCTCTCCCCCTCTCTCTCCTCTCTCTCTCTCTCCCCTCTCTCTCCCTCTCTCCTCCCTCTCCTCTCCTTCCTCTCTCTCTCCTCCCTCTCTCCCTCCCTCTCTCCCTCCTCTCGCCTCTCCCTCTCTCCCTCCCCTCTCTCCCTCTCCCCTCCCTCTCTCCTCTCTCTCCCCCTCTCTCTCCCTCTCTCTCTCTCTCTCCCTCCCTCCCTCTCTCCCTCTCTCTCTCTCCCTCCCTCCCTCCATCAGCACGCTGTACGCCGTAGTGGAGTTGTCATTTTCCCCGGCTCTTTGTTTACACCCGTAGCGCTCCATTATTAATTCATCCTTCCTTCTGTGTCCGCGGCTGACTCATTTACCCGCCCGAACCTGATCGTTAAAGAAATGCATTATTTACGGTAGCGGAGGAGGCTACCGTGACAGATGTTTGTTGCAAACCCACCCCCCTGCCCCCCCCCCCCCCCCCCACCACCCCCCCCCCCCCCCAAACCCATCCCACCCCTCCAGAGTGTGGAGTAGCTCAGATTTTGCTGCGTGTGTCACGCCCCCCCCCCCTGCCCCCCCCCCATCCTGTCAGCGCTGTGAAAGTTCTGACGGCTCTTTTGTGAGTGTGCCGCTCGTGCTTCCCGCCCGCGAGTTCTCTCGCCGTGAATGGAGCGAACTTCTTCCTTTTTTTTTCTTTCCCACCTCGTCCTTCTCAGCTTTAAAGAAGAGGGGGCAAAGTTGTTTTCTACTGCTCTTGCCAGGGAGAGAATAAACTTGTTTATTATTTTCCTTTTTCTGGAACCATTTTGTTGTGGAATCATCAGTTTTGGTTTGAGGGGGACATGATTTCCTGTTTGTTTCATGTGGAGAGTATCGCATAGGTACTATGCTAGCATGCTAATTGTCACACTTACTTAAGCAGTTAGCCATGCTAACATGCTGTGTGCCACACCTCCGCAGGTACTTAACTATGACGACATGCTAATTTTCGCACCTGCATTGGCACTCATCTATGCTAACGTGCTAGGTTTCACGCCTACATAGGCACTTACCTATGCTAACGTGCTAGGTTTCACACCTGCATAGGCATTCAGCTATGCTAGCATACAAAGGGTCACACTTGCATAGGCACTTACCTATTTTGCAGTGGAAGCAGTTAAGAAAAGGTACAGGTAGTATTCGCTGCACGTCAACCGTTTACGTGTAAGATGAGTAAGATGAAGGAGGACGAGAATGGCATCGCCAGTGTTTGTTTGTTCTACGTGCGAAACTCAGCAATTCGATTTCGTTTCGCTTCTTTGACAAGTGAGATGTATTTTTTCCTTATCTGTTGCATCACTGCAAAGGAGGTAAGCACTGACGTCAAAGCTCGTCAGCAGAGATCTGAGATAAGCAAGTTTATCTGGGCAACGTGCTGCTCAGAGTAGCCTCTAAACGGTAGCAGAGAGAAGACCTTTTCTTTTCTGAGAAATTTCAATTTTCTCAGCATGTTAAGACTGGCAGTGTATGAAAACATTTGCAGATTCGTATGATCAGAACTCGAGATTTATAAAGAGGTGTTCAGGGGTCGTGGTTAAGGACTGTGCTTGTAACACAGCGGCCGCAAGTTTGAATCCGCAGCGGAGCACTGCCTACGTTTCCTTCGGCAAATGAATTATCTGCGGTCTCTGCCCTCAATGCCCTGCCGCCTGAACGAGCAGCGTTAAAACTTCTCAGCTCCTGCATTTAATTCATCCCAGATAAAGGTGTCTGCCGAGCAAACAGTGTTTTGGAAACGCGAGGAAACCATTAATGCAGCTAATGCAGCTAATGCAGTTGATGTAGTGCGATAATGTAATTATAGACACATACGTCTACTGAACGCTGACAAAATCCGTCTGCTTTAGGAAAGCCCTCCATCGCTGCAGAGCCCCACGCAGCTGAGCTGTAGATCTTTCCATGACAGTAACTAATTGGAGATAACCGCAACGTGTAACAGAAAGTGAAGAAGAAGAAGAATTAGCGGCTTTTCCTTCTGGGCCAGCTGGTCCTCCTGCCGTGATGCAGCGCTAGCGGGAAGACAAGCGGCCGCGTTCTCTCCCGGGCCCGGCGGCGTCGTCCCTGTGTGATGGCACGCCGCTGCCCAGAAATTGCCTCTCCACGGCGGGGAACATAACCGCCCGGTTCCCCCTCCGGTTTCGTCTGCTGGTGGGTTCCCCGGGTGGTGTGTGCGCGGTGCAGGCAGCTGCAGGGGGAAAGAGGACGATTACCTGGGGAGCCAGAAGCAAGCGAAACAGCCAAAATCTGCAGAAGAACTGTGGCAAGTTCTCCAAAATGCTTGGAACAACCTACCAGCCGATTTTCTTATAAAACTGCAGGACAGTGTACCTAAGAGAATTGATGTAGCTTTAAAGGCAATGGGTGGTCACACCAAACATTGATTTTATTTAGTTTTTTGCTATTTACTGCTCTTTATATTGTTTTTTCGATATTTATAACCTTCCATTTCATTATTTTTGAAAGCATCTTAGCTGTACAGCATTTTTTTTTACAGGTGCCTGAGACTTTTGCACAGTACTGTAGCATGTGGTGACTGTGCACGTATGTGATGCTGTTGCCTGAATTTTTGTGCGAGGGGCGTTTCGCCCTCTGATTGGATTGTGGTATGCTGTGGACTTATCGTATGTGCTGAGTGGCCCTATGTAGTTTAAGCCTTTGTTGAAATCAGGTCATGCTCTTATGAAGCTGCAGTTTTACTGAGGCAAGTTTTAGTCTTCACTTAAGGGTGGGGCCGCGGAGTCCATCCTGGGGACCAGACCCGCAGCCCACAGGTGGCTGGCCTTTCAGTTCTCCCGTTCCTTCTCGTCGTGTGTGTGTGGGGGTGTGTGTGTGGGGGGGCTCAAACCCTGTGTGTGGTGAGTGCTGTCTCTCCAGGTGGGTGTACAGGACTACTGTTAAGGTCAGTTACAAAGTGTGAGGGGATGTTTTTTTCCTTTTTGGGGATTTGAACTTGTGGATGCTTTGTTCATGGACGTCATCATTATTACCAGACTGACTGGAGGACCGTGGTCATGCCAGTGGCAAGTCGCGCATCATATAAATAAAACTTTTACGTGTGACGTGCTGCGTTTTTTTGCTTTTTGAGACGGACCTTGGGCTGGCTCACGTTCGTTTCAGAAGAGCTCGTGCTCCTCCTCCTGTCGATACGCAGCGTTTATGTATCAATGGTGCGGCAGAGCGGTTACTGCTGGCCCCGCCTCCCTCCCTCCCTCTTCCCGTGACAGTAAGGCCCCTGGGCCCCGCCCACCCATCTTGGCCCCGCCCAGTCTCCCTCACAGGCGTCTGTGATCCTGCAAACCTGGCGAACGATCGTCCGAACACAGAGACTTCGTCCCGGAGAGACCGACCGGCCCCCGGCCGGAAGTCCGATCGCGGCCGCGGCTTCCCGCCACCCCGGCCAGAGGGGACGCGTCGTCTCCGCCGCCATCGTCAGGTCGCGGCGCTCGCCGATCCCATTCGTCTCCACGGTTACGTTTCCATCCTCACGCTCGTTTCATTAGCGACTCCTCTCGAGCAAGCGCTCAAGCTCCAGTCGCCGACTCCGTCTCCGTAAACGCGCCAGCCGAGCCGGCCAATCGACTAATCGATCGGTCGACGGGCAGGCCGCGGAGCCGGAGCAGAGGGTCCACGCGGTCGCGGTCGCCGGGCCGATCTCTCAAGCGGTCGCTGGGCCTGGGCGGACGGGAAGCGAGCGTGACGTCAGCTCGTCGAGTCACGGCTCCCCCGTCGGGTCAGCGGAGAGGATTCTGGGAAATGCGGTGCGGCACCGCGGTTCTGACTACAAAGGCACAAAAGGGCCTCAGGACTCCGTCATTCTTCCGCCTTGGCCGTGAACAACCCGCTATTTTTGCCCATAGAAACGAGCCCTCCTCTAACGCGCGTCACAGTGGGGGCTATATTCGGCGGAGCCGGGACTGGGAGGTGGCGACGCGCGCTCATCGGCCCGTTTGTTCCAGCGCTCGCGGTCGGGGGTTACGTCGCCCGCGCGGTGTTTCGGGGACACCTGAGGGAGGGCGGGAGACAGCGATCAGCCGCTCCGTGATCTGCGTCTTACGAGAAGCAGAGCCCGCGCTCCGACGCTAGCCGAGCCCGCGCTCCGAGGCTAGCCGAGCCCGCGCTCCGACGCTAGCCGAGCCCGCGCTCCGACGCTAGCCGAGCCCGCGCTCCGACGCTAGCCGAGCCCGCGCTCCGACGCTAGCCGAGCCCGCGCTCCGACGCTAGCCGAGCCGTGAACGGCCACCTGGCAGCCGCTGTTTTTCTTTTCTTTTTCTTCTTTTTTTACATTTTTCTTTATCACCGCGGTAACCTCGGCGACGGCGGGGTTGAGTCGATTGCGGCGGCCAGGAGCGACGCTCCCGTTCGGCCGGCTTGATAATCCCTTAAATCTTTTATAAAGCGCTTGCTATTTTAAAACCCCGCCTCGACGGTCCGGGGCCCTCTGTTACGGGCTGCGTTACGGCAGCGGTGTAGCGCTAATGAGATGAGAGAGAAAGAGAAGGCATGGGATAGCGATAAAAAGAGAGGGAGAGAAGCAGAGAGAGAGAGAGAAAACGAGGGAGAGAGCAGCTGTGAGAGAGACAGAATGAAGGAGTGAGAGAGCAGCTGGAAGAGAGGGAGGGAGAGAGAGGGAAAGTGAGGGAGAGTGATAAAACAGGAAGGGAGAGGGAGAGAGAGAGAGAGAGAGAGAGAGAGAGAGAGGGAGGGAGGGAGAGCGGGCCTTCTGTGAATGTGACCAGCGTTCCAGGAAACGGAGCGGCGGCGTGTATAAACATTCTGCATGCCTGAGACTGCGCTCTGATGTCACCAGCCGAAAGGGAGGAGGGGGGAGGGGCGGGCCGGGCAGGGGAGGGGAGGGGCGGGGAGGGGGCCGAGGGAGCCGGAGAGTTAGAGGCAGAGCCGGGGAGAAGAAAGCCGAGAGAGGCAAGAGAGAGGGAGCGCGGAAGAGAGAGAGAGAGAGAGAGAGAGAAGCGCGACGCGGACGCCACAGCCAGCCGCTGGATTAGCATTTTCCCCCCGAGCGGAGCGGAGCGGAGAGAAGCGGGAGCTCGCCACACGCCGGCCGGTTTCCTCAGACAGGAGCCGGGGCTGATGGGTAGGGTTCGCCGTCGTTTCCCCCCTGTCCGAGAGGCGCTGGGATTGCGGGTGGGAAGGACGCGCAGCGCCCGGCGGTAGCCTGTGCGTGGTGGGAGCGTTGTGGGGATGCTAGCCGCCGCGCTGACTGTAGCCCCTGCGTGCCGTGTGGCGTTAGGGACGCTAGCCGTAGCCTCTGCCTTTCGGGAGCATTGGGGACGCTAGCCGCGGGGCTAGCTTTAGCGCCGGCAGTAGCCTCTTGGGTGTTGCGGTGTATTAGGGATGCTAGCCTTAGCGCTGGCCGTAGCCTCTGCGCGTTGTGGGGCATTGGAGATGCACTGCAGCCCATGCTGTGGGTGTGATTGAGAGGGCTGTATTGATGGCAGGGGCTGTGTCAGACACTACCGCAGAGCATGTGTGTGTGCATGTGTGTGTGTGTGTGTATGTGTGTGTGAGAGAGTGTGTGTGACTGTGCTTGTTCTCTTGTGTATGTGTGTGAGTGTGTGTGGCTGTACTTGTTCTCTTGTGTGTGTGTGCATGATGTGTGTGTGTGTGTGTGTGTGTGTGTGAGCAGTAGCTCAGCTTTATCATTCAGGAGTTAAAGTGTGTGTGCGCCTGAGCAAAGACGTTTCGCTCTGCTGTGTCTCTGTTCAGGGATGGGTGTGCGTGTGTGTGTGTGTGTGTGTGTGTGTGAGAGAGAGAGAAAGAGTGAGTGAGGGAGAGAGAGAGAGAGAGGGAGAGAGAGAGAGAAGGAGAGAGAGAGAGAGAGAGAGAGAGAGAGAGATACGGACCAGTTATGACCAGCCCCCTGATTAATGCTTTTCATGACAAAACTTGTAGTAACAAGAGCAGGAAAACTGTTGAATGTGTTTGTTTTACCGTGTGTGTGTGTGTGTGTGTGTGCGTGTGTTTGTTTACAGTGTTTGGTGTGTGTGTATTTATGTGTGTACTGTTTTGGTGTGACACTGCTTGGTCTTTGCGTGTGTGTGCATTGATGTGATTGTGTATGTGTGTGTGTGTGTATATGTGTGTGTCTGTGTTGATGTGATTTTGTGTGTGTGTGCTTGCGTATTTGGGTTGATGTGATTTTGTGTGTGTGCATGTGTATGCGTGTGTCTGTGTTGATGCGATTGTGTGTGTGCGTGTGTCTGTGTTTGTGTGTGATGATGTGATTTTGTGTGTGTGCGTGCGTGTTTGGGTTGAAGTGATTTTGTGTGTATGTGTATACGTGTTTCTGTGTTGATGTGCTTGTGTGTGCGTGTTTAAGGGAAGGGTTCTGTGCTCAGACGCTGGGGGGGTGGGATACTGGCACACTGTCCCGCCCCCCCCCCCCCCCCCATCCTGGACAGCAGGCCCCGGCTGCTTCCTGACTGACATCACGCTGGATTAGCGTCTGCTTTATGTTCCCTCAGCGCTAACTACCTTTTCATTGTGGATGTGATGAAAAGAGCATTAATACCCTGACAGCAGTATTGGGACTGAAATAGCCTCAATTTGTGCTTTACTTTTTCATACGTCTCTTTCTGACTGCTGCTTTTGGTGGAGAATGCTGAACTTCGCTATCTGTTCTGATGTGTGCGGTGTTACGGAACTGTGGTTGCAGGTGTGCTGGTGATATAGCTGTTTCAGATAGTGGGCTGTACAGGTATAGCAGTCTCAGATAGAGGGCTGTACAGGTATAGCAGTCTCAGATAGAGAGCTGTACAGGTATAGCAGTCTCAGATAGAGGGCTGTGCAAGGTATAGCAGTCTCAGATAGAGAGCTGTGCAGGTATAGCAGTCTCAGATAGTGGGCTGTACAGGTATAGCAGCTCAGAGAATGGGCTATGCAGGTATAGCAGTCTCAGATAGTAGGCTGTACAGGTATAGCAGTCTCAGATAGTGGGCTGTACAGGTATAGCAGTCTCAGATAGAGGGCTGTGCAAGGTATAGCAGTCTCAGATAGAGAGCTGTGCAGGTATAGCAGTCTCAGATAGTGGGCTGTACAGGTATAGCAGTCTCAGATAATGGGCTGCAGGTATAGCAGTCTCAGATAGTGGGCTGTACAGGTATAGCAGTCTCAGATATTGGGCTATGCAGGTATAGCAGTCTCAGATATTGGGCTATGCAGGTATAGCAGTCTCAGATAATGGGCTGTACAGGTATAGCAGTCTCAGATAATGGGCTGTACAGGTATAGCAGTCTCAGATAGAGGGCTGTACAGGTATAGCAGTCTCAGATAGTGGGCTGTACAGGTATAGCAGTCTCAGATAGTGGGCTGTACAGGTATAGCAGTCTCAGATAGTGGGCTGTTCAGGTGTAGTAGCAGTCTCAGATAGTGGGCTGTACAGTATAGCAGTCTCAGATAGTGGGCTGTACAGGTATAGCAGTCTCAGATAGTGGGCTGTACAGGTATAGCAGTCTCAGATAGTGGGCTGTACAGGTATAGCAGTCTCAGATAGTGGGCTGTACAGGTATAGCAGTCTCAGATAGTGGGCTGTACAGGTATAGCAGTCTCAGATAGTGGGCTGTACAGGTGTAGCAGTCTCAGATAGTGGGCTGTGCAGGTATAGCAGTCTCAGATAGCTGTACAGGTATAGCAGTCTCAGATAGTGGGCTGTACAGGTATAGCAGTCTCAGATAGTGGGCTTACAGGTATAGCAGTCTCAGATAGTGGGCTGTAACAGGTGTATAGCAGTCTCAGATAGTGGGCTGTACAGGTATAGCAGTCTCAGATAGTGGGCTACAGGTTAGCAGTCTCAGATAGTTGGGCTGTACAGGTATAGCAGTCTCAGATAGTGGGCTGTACAGGTATAGCAGTCTCAGCAGTGGGCTGTCAGGTATAGCAGCTCAGAGAATGGGCTATGCAGGTATAGCAGTCTCAGATAGTAGGCTGTACAGGTATAGCAGTCTCAGATAATGGGCTGTACAGGTATAGCAGTCTCAGATAATGGGCTGTGCAGGTATAGCAGTCTGAGATAGTGGGCTGTACAGGTATAGCAGTCTCAGATATTGGGCTGTACAGGTATAGCAGTCTCAGATATTGGGCTATGCAGGTATATCAGTCTCAGATAATGGGCTGTACAGGTATAGCAATCTTAGGGCTGTACAGGTATAGCAGTCTCAGATAGGGCTATGCAGGTAGTCTCAGATAGTGGGCTATGCAGGTATAGCAGTCTCAGATATTGGGCTATGCAGGTATAGCAGTCTCAGGTAATGGGCTGTACAGGTATAGCAGTCTCAGATAGTGGGCTGTACAGGTAGAGCAGTCTCAGATAGTGGGCTGTACAGGTAGAGCAGTCTCAGATAGAGGGTTGTACAGGTATAGCAGTCTCAGATAGAGGGTTGTACAGGTATAGCAGACTCAGATAGAGGGCTGTACAGGTATAGCAGTCTCAGATAGTGGGCTGTACAGGTATAGCAGTCTCAGATAGAGGGTTGTACAGGTATAGCAGTCTCAGATAGTGGGCTGTACAGGCGTAGCAGTCTCAGATAGTGGGCTGTACAGGTATAGCAGTCTCAGATAGAGGGCTGTACAGGTATAGCAGTCTTAGATAGAGGGTTGTACAGGTATAGCAGTCTCAGATAGAGGGCTGTACAGGTATAGCAGTCTCAGATAGAGGGTTGTACAGGTATAGCAGACTCAGATAGTGGGCTGTACAGGCGTAGCAGTCTCAGATAGTGGGCTGCAAGGCCAGACACTGGAAACCTTTTGCTGACAACGGAACATTGATCTCTGGCCACTTGCTCGCCCAACTGTGACAGTCTGCCTCAGTTGCCGTGGCACTCCCTGACAGCTGCAGCTGATTGGCCATTGGCTTCTGTGACGTCATTGTGCTGTGGATTCAAAGACGATAATCCTTATCCTTGTCCCATGGATACAAAGTAATAGGTGTGTGTGTGTGTGTGTGTGTGTCCATACATATGTGCCCCTGCACTTGT
>JANEZO010000060.1:0-15000 GCA_025169545.1 Anguilla japonica | reverse complement strand
AGCCCCGCCGCCGCTGCCGCCGCCGTGCCGCCGCCGTGCCGCGGTGACCTCATCGGAGAGGGGGGGGGGGGGGGGGGGGGGGGGGGGGGGGGGGGGGGGGGGGGGGGGGGGGGGGGGGGGGGGGGGGGGGGGGCTTCTCCTCGGAGATGTGGCGCGAGCCGCCACCGTGTTTACGTTTTTTTTTCTCTTCCCTCCTTTAACGACCGGCGGCCTGGCGACGGGCTCGCCCCCCCCCCCCCCCCGCCCCCGCTCTTAAAATAGCATCCCTGCGGTTTCCCGGGAAACGGCCGGGATCTCGGGTGGGGGGGGGGGAAGCCGGGGACGGGAACCTCCTCGTGATCTCATTAGTCCGGAGCCTGGCTCCGCCCCCCGCCAGGAGAGGGTCGGCGTCGGCTGCGGGGATCCGCCCCCCGGGTGCTCCTGTGGAAACAGAATCGATGTTCTGCTGCGATGGCCGCCTCGGTCTCCAGACTCAAGCCCTGTGGAGAAGCTGTGGTCTGAATTCAAGAGGGCTGTCCGTAATAAAAACCCAAACCTGAGGCTGTAGAGCATCTTTAGAGGTTCTGCTTGGAGCAGTGGTTCAGGATCTCTCTAGATGCGCTCCTCAGCCTTATCAGGACATCACAGGAGCCGGTTTAGTGCTGTTATCCTTCCAGGGAAGGCTGTAGCTAGTATAATCACAGGGGTGCCAATAATTGTGAAACGTGTATTTTAAAATTTTATTTCTGTTGGGCAAATGGATATACAATTAGAAAATTGTGTTGTTTTGGTTGATTTCATTGGGTTATTAATGAAGTACAGCGTTTTCCACATGGGGAAATTACAGTATTGCTCAGTAATGGCGCTATTTGTCTTCTGCCGTGTTTTGTGTGCATGTTCATCAAGGGTTGCCAATAGTTATGAAACAGACTGCGTGTGTGTGTGTGTGTGTGCTTGTGCGCGTGTGTGTGTGTTTGTGCGCGTGCGTGCGTGTGTACGCGCGTGTTTGCCGTAAAGTTTTCGTGCCAAAACCGGAAATGGACTAGCTATGTAAACAAACGGAACAGCTTGGTTTTTCAGCTCCAGATTGGAAGGAGTGGGTGGATACTGTCACAGCCTGTCTTAACCTTGTTTTAAAAGGCCTGACAGGAACCGGGAACTCGAGCACTTGAAGTCAGGGTTCTGTCAGTGTTCTTTTTATTTATTTATTTATTTAAAAAAAAAAAAAAAAAAAAAAAACTGTCAGGAAGAACTAGAGTATCCTTCAGTTCCACCTCTGTGCTTTCACCTCATGAAGAATGCAGAGGGAGCTAATGAGAACTAGCCGCCATGTTGAGCTGTCACTCCCGCCAGCGAGCGCTGAGCGCTCGGCGGTACGTTTCTCTCAAAGGAAGCTTTGCTTTTGCCTGCCGTCGATATTTAGCTAGCGTTCGCGTTAGCCGTAACGGCTAAGCCTCTGTTCGTACCGATTAATCGCCGTTTTGGAATGGTTTGAACGCTAGTGGCTGTAACTACTGCAGACAGCTGTTTCTCAGTTTTATAAAGGTACGAGTGCATATTGCAGTTGGCTTACCTCAGAGCAGATCAGAGATAAATACATAATCCTAAAAACAAACGAAGAACAAGCTGAGGTATTTATCCAAGAATTACGTCGCGTTTCTGTTTTTTGTACCGTCAGATTTTCGGCCATTTTGTTGAGGAAACGTGATCTCTCAATCGCTCCTCACTTGGGCTGGGTCTGTTGGCTGACAGTGGCAACTGAGCGCCACCGTTAAAAAAAAAAAAAGATCTAGAATGGAAAAATGAAGAGGGATTCTGCCAGCTGTTCGGAGTTGTGAGTTTGTGGTTTCCTTGTCTGTGTTTCCTAGAGAGGAAAATAAGCTTGCTTGTACAAACCAAAATCAGGCAACCTACATGGTTAATGTAGAGTATTCACCTCATGCAGTGTACACATTCTTCCTCAAGCATTAAATAATCAACATGCAGACAGACACGCACACACACACACACACACACACACTTCCTCTAGAGGATCCTAAAAGCCAGGATACCTTGGACCTCACAATTGCAGTATTTTTAAACGTAGTGTCCATCTAAAGCCAGTTTCCCATCTCACTGTACCATCATGTGATCCCACATCCCTGCGTTTGATTGGGTGCCCTCTCTGGCCAATCGAGTGAAGCAGGGCGTACTAGGGCTCGCGCCCAATTGGCCGGCCGCTAGGGCCTCGGTCCCGCACGCGCTCATTGGTGCCCATCAATAAGGGCAACTGCGGGATCAGCGTTGCATGTCCCGGCCTCACACAGGCTTTCCAGAAGCTTCTGGAGTGCGTCGACTCCGCTCGACGCTGGGCCGGGCCGAAAAAAACGCTCTCCTGCTCGCGCAAGGACACTCTATCAATACGCTGAGCTTGTCCTCTGCGTGTGATTTTCCTGTTTCTCAGAGAGGCGTGTGACATTCAGCACAGAGGGCGGACCTGGCCGCGTCTACGGGAGCTCTGCTTGAACTCTGCTTCGGCTGTCTCTTTTATTGGCGGCTTTTAGCGCTGTTCACCGTTTATGGTTCTCACCGGCTTTTGGAATGAGATGATGGAGAACGGCCATCAAAAGCACCTGAAGCGGTGAACTCTAGTTTTTCCACTCCGTGTATAAGACTCGGTCACTTAGTGCAGTCCTTACATCTCAGTGTGTTTGACTCAGTCACTTGCGTAACACCCTCCCTGTAGTCTCCACTGGTGTTTGACTCAGTCCACGTTTACTCTCAGTTGTAAGCACCTCAGTCCCTTTTACTCCCTCAGCTGTGTTAGACTCATGTCACTGTATAACTCCTCGCTAGCTCTCCCCAGTGTGTAAGACTCAGTCAACTCTTAGTCTCAGTGTGTACGACTCAGTCACTCCTTAGCTCTCAGTGTGCAGTAAGACTCCGTCACTCTTTAGTCTCAGTGTGTCAAGACCTCAGTCACTCTTAGCGCTCTAGTGTGTAAGACTCAGTCACTCTTAGTCTCAGTGTGTGAGACTCAGTCACTCTCAGCTTAGTCTCAGTGTGTGAGACTCACTCGGTCACTCTTAGTCTCAGTGGTGTGAGACTCGGTCCACTCCATTAGTCTCAGTGTGTAAGACTCAGTCACTCTAGTCTCAGTGTGTAAGACTCGTTCACTCTTAGTCTCAGTGTTGTAAGACTCGTCACTCTTAGTCTCAGTGTGTAAGGACCTCCGTCACTCTTAGTCTCAGTTGGTGAGACTCGTCACTCTTAGTCTCAGTGGGTTGTGAGACTCGTCACTCTCTCTACTCTCAGTGTGTAAGACTCGGCACTTCTTAGTCTCAGTGTGTAAGACTCAGTCACTCTTAGTCTCAGTGCTGTGAGACTCAGCCCCCCTCTGCCCTAGCTCCCTTTAGTTCTCAGTGGTGTTGAGACTCGCCTCACCTCCTGCAACAGCTCCCCTGCTAGTCCTCACTCCTCATCTGTGTAAGCACCCGCCGGCGTCACTCTTAGTCCTCAGTGCTGTAGACCCTCCGTTCACTCTCGCCATAGTCCCCTGTAGTCTCAGGTGTGTGCGAACTCGGCCGCCTCCATCTGCCCCACCCAGTCTACTGTAGTCGCTCCTCTTAGCTCCTCACACCGCAGTGTGGTGAGACTCGGATCACGCCTTGCTCGTCCTGTAAGTCTCAGTGTTTACTGTAAGACCTCAGTACTCTTAGTCTCAGGTGGGAGACATGCGGTCACTTCTGCAAGTCCCGTATCTCGTGTGTATACTCAGTCCACGTCTTATAAATAAAAGGCTTAAAAAAAATAATGACTCTTACTTAATTCTTATTATATAAATTATTTAAAGAAAATAAACTCTTAAAACTTAACAACTTAAAAAAAAAACAAATTATAAAAAAATTAAAAATATAAGTCTTACTACCGCCACCTCTTAAAAACAAAAACAAAAATATATACCAACCTTAACACAAACACCAAAAAACACAACACACCTGGCCCAAACAAAAAACCTACCCACCCACTATCACCTCTTATCCACTAAAATCCAAATACATAACCAAAAACAACTACCCCCCCACCCTAAAAGTAACTAAACCCTAAACCAAACCCCTCTATCAACCAACTACCTTAACAACCAAAACAATAAAATAAACTAATAATAAACTCCTTACAATCAAAATAAAGAAATTAAAAAAATAATCACCTTATAATAAACAAAATAAACTAAAAAATACAAAAAAATAAAAAAACAACTCTTAATCAACTTATCTTATAAAAAAAAAAAAAAGTCTTAACGATTAAAAAAAAATTAAAATAAAAAAAAACTCAGTCACTCTTAGAATATAACCTCTCAAAACTCTTAAAATAATAAAACAAAAAAAATTAACTTAAATAAAATAAAAAAAAACTTAAAAACTTTATATAAAAAACTTCTCTTAAAAAAAACATTTATTGAAAATAAAAAGGGGGAAATAACAAAAAAAATAATAAAAACAAAAACTCTTTATAAAAAAAAAAATAATAAAGGGGGGTTAAAAAAGCTTACTCTTAAAAATACTTACTTATACTTAAAAAAAAAATAAACCTTACTATTAAAAAAATTAAAAATAAAAAATATAAATAAAACTCCCTTAAAATCCAAAATAAAAAAAATATATTAATCTTAAAAGACTCTTCACCTTAAAAAACAAAAAAACTTAAAAAAAACCAACTTCAAAATAGGAAACAATAACTACTTCATTATTAAAAAAATCTGACTCTTCAAAACTCCGTACAGTAAACTTAAAAATTAAAAAAAAAAAACTTATTAACTCCTTATTCAAATAAAAAAAAAAAAAAAAATAAAAAAAAAATTAAAAAATTTAAAAAATAAAAAACCTCTTTAACTAAGAAAAAAAAAAAAAACTTAATATAACTCTCCAGTGTGTGAACTCTGTCCACTCTGCATAGGTCCTGTCGCCTCTCAATGCGTGAGCTAAGTCACAGACCTGACTCCAGACTGTGATTCCTGCGCGCGGCCCGCCAGGCCCCGAGCCGCAATCTCCACGCTGGTACAAATGTAATAGGTTTAATGAACAGCCAGCGCGAGGTCCGCGTTGCAAAATGTGTTTTTCTTGGGCTTTATCACTCCGTTCATCAAAACACTGCCGCATGGCGTTTAATTGCGCTCATTGTTCAAAACGCTGGAGATATATTTCAATTTATGTAAGAGTGACTACATAACAACGGTCGTGTCTGGAGGCCTACGAGCCGATACTGCACACGGCCTTCTCCTCTCCCCCGGGCCCCGCGCAGGTATGGGGAGTCGCTGTGGGCCATTGGAAGCGTGCGGTTATTTCCTCTTTTATGAGTCGTCCCCTGAGAAAAACACTCAAAGTGGCGGGATTTATGAACGCAAATAACGCGTCTTCCCATTATGCGGGTCCAAACAGCGCCTCGCGGTGACATGCGCTTTTGAGCGCGTCTGCCGCGGGGGGGCCGCGAAAAAACCCCCTACGACCAAGCGTTAAAATCCTCGTTTCTCTTCCTTTGCGTTTTATAATCTTTGTGTATCGGCTTCGTGATGGAGCGTCTTTTCACTGTCGCTCACTTCCCGCCCCCCCCCCCGGCCTCCCGCCCCCCGCCGGATTTCTCACGGTGCCGTCTTGCCAACGCCGGCCGGCGAGGGCTCGTCCAGTCGGCGGTCAGTCGGGGTCAGGACCGGAGGGGGGGGGGGGGGGTGAGGGTTGCGGTTTCGGAGGTGTTGAAGACGGGTGAGAAAGAGGGAGAGAGGGGGCTCCTCAGGAGCAGGGCATCGATCGGGAGTTATGGATTTCTGCCGTTTCTCTCTCTCTCTCTCTCTCTCTCTCCCCCTCTCTCCCTCTCTCCCTCCTCATCCCTCTCCCTCCCCTCTCTCTTCTCATCTCTCACCCTCTCTCTCTCCATCTCGCCCCTCTCTACTCTCTCTCCTCTCTCCCTCTCTCCTCTCTCCCTCTCTCCCTCTCTCTCTCTCTCTCTCTCTCTCCCCGCCACCCGTCCCTCGGCCCCGCCACGTTCTCTCCCGGGGCCTGCTGGGAATATTGGGTTACGCCCTCGCCCCCCCCCCCCCCCCCTCCCCCGGCTGTCGCGGGCCAGCTGCAGGGTCCGCTGGACGCCCCGGCGGTGGGGACAGAACGCCCAGTTCCCCGATAGTTTGGGGAGGGGGGGCTTCTTTCCTCCAGGGGGGTTACTGGGCTGAAGGGGCGGGCATTTGCACCAGCTGTTCCTCCACTGGAGAGGAATGCACAGTTTTGTTTGGGCGGGGGGGGGGGTTAGGGGGGGTGGGGTTTATGTGTTTGTTTTTATTGTTTGTTTGTGTGCCCCCCCCCCCCTTCTGAAATGCAATAAGCCCAGCCAATAGCGTGCTGAGAAGTGAGTGAACGTTTGGCAGTGCGGGTTCAATACGGGCTTTTAATAAATAAATGAGATATGGGAGAGTCGGCTGCAGGTCATGTGACCGTTAAGCAGGAAGTGGAGACGAATGCCAGTGGTCGGCTGGACTTACCGCTACACCTCCTCCTCTCAGCTTTCGGGGGAGTCCGGCCCCCGAGGCCTGCCAGTCAGACGCTAAAAAGAGAGGGGGGGAAGGCCGAGCTCGCCCCAGCACCCCCCCCCCATTTGGCCCCTGTTTATTTTGATGTACGAGCGGCCGGATGTGCCAGGGCCCCTTCCCACAATGCACTCTGTCTCTCGTGGCGGCTGCGCGAGGCGGGAGTGAATCTGTCACCGTCGGCTGTTGGGCCGCCGAAGAACGCGCACTCGGCTGACTAAACTGGGCCTACCGGCTCGGCCTGTCAGCTCGTCCCTCAGGCTCCGCTCACGGGGGAGCTCTGCTTCCTCTGGCTGTTGCATCACCCAGGGAAGGCAGGGAGGTTTGAGTAGGGGGACGGGGGGGCTGTGGGGGGGATGTTATTTATAGCTTGTTTTCCTCACGTGAATTTCGGAATGCCATTTCCTGTGGAGCAGATAGAGGGCAGAGACCTACTGGAGAGCGGCAGTGTCCTGGGTGCGGCCTCTCTCTCCCTCGTTCCCTCTCTCCCTCGTTCCCTCTCTCCCTCCCTCCGTCTCCCTCTCTCTCTCTTCCTCTCTGTCTTTCTCCCCCTCTCTCTTTCCCTCTCCCTCCCTCCGTATCCTAATCTCTCTCTCCCTCGTTCCCTCTCTCCCTCCCTCTGTCTCCCTCCCTCTCTGTCTCCCTCTCTCTCTCTTCCTCTCTGTCTTTCTCCCCCTCTCTCTTTCCCTCTCCCTCCCTCCGTATCCTTCTCTCTCTCTCCCCGTCTCCCTCTCTCGCTTTCCCTTCCTCTGTTTCTCTCTCACTGTCCTCTCCCTCCCTCTCTCCCTCCCTCTGTCTCCCTCTCTCTCTCTGTCCCCCTGTTTATCTCCCTCTCTCTCAGTCTCCCTCTCTCTATTTCCCTTCCTCTGTTTCTCTCCCTCCCTCTGTCTCCCTCTCTCTCTCTGTCCCCCTGTTTATCTCCCTCTCTCTCAGTCTCCCTCTCTCTATTTCCCTTCCTCTGTTTCTCTCCCTCCCTCTGTCTCCCTCTCTCTCTCTCTGTCCCTCTGTTTATCTCTCTCTCTCCCCCTCCCTTCCCTGCCTGTGGCCTGTTGCGGAAAGCACAGGGGTGCGTGAGGGTGGGGCGAAGGGGCGGAGCCTAGAGCGGGGGCGGGGGCGGGGCGTGGAGACCCGGAGGTGACGACGTCGAGGCGGGTACGGGGACGGCAGCGTTAGCGTCCGTCGCTAGCGCTCAGCGTAGCAGCGATGCTATTTGCTTACACAGCGCCGGCGTACTGGGCAGGTACAGTGAGGATAATGATGGGCCCTCTCTCCTTCCGCGAGTCAAACGCAACAGCCGGAACGACACAGCTCCCGCAGATTGGTGAAGCTCGGCGAGGGGACTACTTCGCCGGCGGGACCGCCTCGGCTCTGGCGGAAGCTGAAGGACCATGCCCACAGCCCGCTCGAGGCTTTTAATTCCATTAGATCTCTTGGCCCTAGACGCACGTTTGGCCTGGCGCTGGGGGGGGGGCGTTAATTTGGCTGAAGATAAGCACTAGAGTGTGTGTGTGTGTTTGTGTGTGTGTGGTAGCCAGCGCGGTTTGTTTTACCTCACGATTTATCGGCGCAAGTTCAAAGCAAAAAACGTTTCCGGCTGTTGCCCCGCTGGCGGCGTCCGCGGGCGAACTGGGACCGGCTTCCGGCTCATCGCCTGACAAGAACCACGGCGACCGTAAGGAGGAAGCCCGCTCGTTTGGGAGGACGTCGCGGTGGGACCCGGCGTGGGACGCCGAGCGAAACTCGGTCGTAAAGCCGCTTCGGGCCGTGCCCTCACGGCTGGCCCGCTGGCGCTGCATGTGGAACGGCGGTACGCCGCGAGGCGCCGTTTCAGCAACACGCAGCATGGCCGCAGGGCCTGTCGTTCCGGCCTGTACCGGCGGGGAAGTGCGAAACGCCCCAGCGTTTGGGGGGGGGGGCCCGGAACGATTGATAGTGTTTTAGCGTGGGCTTTGCGTCGCGAAAGGCCCTGGGTGCGGAAGTTCGGGTGGGGCATTTCACCCCGCTCAAGTCGTGGGCCCTGAACCGCGTGGCATTTTGAGGGGGCGAAGTGGCGCGGCTAGGCCGGACGTCCCCGGGAGCGCGAGTGGGCCGGCAGGCATGGAGCGGGGGCAATCTCAATGCGGCCAAGTGTAAATCTGCAGCGGGGGGGTTGGTAGGGGTTCATCACTGAACGCCGCTGGTGTCGCCATGTGACACCATCGAACATACCGAAATTCACAAGTAGGGGAGAGGCAGGGGTTGAGAATGGTAGTGACACAAAACCTTTTTTGTCCACACTACTCTCATCATATTGCTCCAGAGAATGCGGATGCCATATAGTGTTTAAAACTAGTCCTTAACCAGTAACACCGAACCTGAAAGATTAAGAATCCAGGGCAGCTATCAAAAAAACACGACCTAGCAATATTACAATGATTCAAAGAACATGATGTACCTAAAATACCATTTTATTGGGCATGATTAAAGTCAAGTTGTGGCGACTTGTAATTCACCTATCGTTTTAAAGTCGGATCTATCTGGGGGCCAGGCGTGATGTGATTCACGAATTTCGTTTAGAAAGAGATCCAAATCTCATACAAAGTGCTGTGAAGTGATTCGTGCAGAGAGAATCGTTTGAAAGCCCTCTGTCAAAAATAATGAAGTGGATAGGTACGACCCGTCGGTTTTGAAAAAGAAGTATAACCCATCGTGCAGCATAGCGTGAGAGTGATTGGCACACTGCTGCTCATTTGTCGTGTGACGGCTTTTAGTGGTCCTGATTGAATCATACATCTCTGAGTCTTAGTTGAGGCCTACTGCGGAATGCATTGGGCATGGAATCCTTGCCAAACACAAAGTCGTAGACGAGAGAGAGTACATGAATCAAATTGTGTACACATGACGGAATGACCATATAGATTGGCTCGTTAAAAATTTAACTAGCTGTAGTATTAGTGTGGCTGGTATAAATATGTCAGTTGTGGTTTCCGGGCCGTGGGAAATGTTTATTTGTTATTATTTCTACAGGCCTTTGTGGCAAACTAGTAACAAACTGCAAGGTACGAATTTGAACGAGAGACAGAGAGAGATGGTGAAGACGTGGAAAGAGAATATGGAGGATACTGGATAAAGACAGATATCGAGCTATATAGCATATGGAGGGAGATAAGAGACAGATAGAGTAGGATATGAAGGTGCACCAGAGTGGTGCCAGGACGCTTCATCAAAACATATTTGGTCAATTTTTTTATTGTTTGCCTACAAGTGTTCTAGAGAACAAGGCTGTCTTGAGTTTGCATGAGGCGGACTCTGATGAGAAATCTCCGAGATGAAAAATATAATTTGCACACATCTGTGATTTAATACATCTGAAGGTTAAATAAACATTAAAGTAAGTGGGACAGTACTAGCCCAGGTGCTCTGTAGGCTTGTATTTGCATATTGCGGCATACGGTCTTTTCAATTCAGTCTCCTGGGTTCATGTCTGGTCCTCTGTCTTCAACCTCTCCAGGTCATCTGAAGACGCATAGGCAGAAGGGCCGGGGGTGCGGGGTTAATGAACGTTCTGGTTCTGATCGGTCGGGCATACAAAACCGGTCAGCGGTTGCTCATACTCAAAGGTCCTACGTCCGAAACAAGCTCTGTCAGAGCCACCGTAAACCGTACTTCACTCCGGCCTCGGCTCGCTCACTCCGGCTTCCAAACATCCAGCGTGGCTCTGGATTTCAGTCGGGATACCCCTGTGGGGCCGTATCCAAGACGCGGTTTATGGCTGATAACGATCAGTCGGCCTCGGCATTACAACAAAGGCCTCTGAGCGTAAGCGGCCCGCAGAGCAGTAAGTTCTCCGCGGCCCTTCGCTGGTAGCCGTCTACTGCTCCTTAGAATAAAGGTGACAGAGGTGCTACGGGGCTTCAGTTGGCGGCAGGCATTCTGTGTACCACACAAATCGGGCGGAAAAGTCCGCACCTGGTTGTCGAAATTTTGCGACGAGGCTAGACCTGCGTGTCGGCAGAAGTGTCGCTCGCTTGTCTGGACCTAAGAATCTGCGGCGTCCGAGGCCAGCGGTCTAAGGCAGTGCCGCGGAGCTTTCTTGCGTGTTTGTCGTCCAGGTGGAGCGCCAACCATGCGCGGCTAGCTTCGGCATTCGGCGCGCGTGAACCCTCGACGCTTCTGAGTCGTATCCGTGCAGAATAAAGACAAACAAAAAAAAACTAACAGTATGCGTGTGCCAGGATTTAAAATAAGACTGAGAGCTCTTGTAATTCACATTGGCATTAAACTCGAATTAAGTAGGCAGGGAGAAGGGGGCTTCCGGTCAACAGCACACCCTGTCCTCTGAGTCAGACGCTGTGGAATATCTCGTGCCCAACACCCCTAATAGCCCACTTTCCGCCAGAAATTTGCCGGCCTCATGCGCCGTATCGACATTTCTCCGACTTCCCCCATGCTTGTCCGCGCGCCACCCCATTTCCCACAGGCCGGGCCATGAAAGACTACAAGTTGCATTGTCAGCCTTCTCTGCGGTATGTTCGCGGAAGCTGGGCAGGATCAGTGCTAATTATAGCGGAGGAAGAGCGCGTGGGCTGCCGACGGCACCTGCTATGGCCATGAATGGGGAGAAAAACCCGCAGCGCCTTTGACAGGCTTCTGGGCTGTTTCCTGAGTGAGGCGCCCCTTGCAAGCCCACAGGCTCAAAAACATGGGGGCGGGTCGACTTATCATCGGTCAGCTAGCCTTGCATGGGGCCTGCCTCCTTCCACCGCCGCTCCTCCCGTAAAAAGACCAACCCGAAGGCTAACATGGAAATATAGCACAACAGTTGGCACGCACTCTTTTGAGCGGGGCTGTCATGTGTTTAAATAGAATCAAAACCTGTGGGGCTATCCACGAGGCTATGAGCTAAAAAGAATCGTGAGTGATGAGGTGCTTGCTGGGAAATGTAAATTCTTTATGCAATCAGCGTAGGCTGATCGTGTCCCCCAAACGAGACCGTAATCTTCAAGTGCCTCAGAGACTAGTAGCCTGTTAGAAGGTGACTAAGTGGCTCGAAGTGGTAGCAGTAGTGACCGTGATCTGACGAGTCCTCAGCTCTGCACCCGAATCATTGCACTGCAGTGGGACTGTTTAGTGGCGAAAAAGGATCGGGCTGGAAGCGTCTCGCTATCTAAGTGCACACTATCTATAGGGCCCGGACGGGGGCGATCATCCACCATGGAAGCTGTCGAAGGCGCGTGGACCATGGGCAGTTTTTTTTGGTCGCTGGCGAGTTGCCGAGCAAAACGACACGCACTACAGACACCATGCCAGACACGAGAGGCAAGGCAGTGCTAGGGCAGCAGGAGGCTTTACTGTGCGGCTCAAAGGCAAGAGAGTCAGCAGAATCCTAGAGGCCTGAGGCCTGCTCTCATACTGCGCGAGTATCCTAAAGACGCCTTAGCAGCCGAAGCCGTACAATGTGCAACCGGCACTAGCATAACGAGGACCAAAACAGGCAGATGAACACGAGTGAGCAGGCGTAAAAGCTTGATGATACCCGGCGCTCTCGTCTCCTCTCACAGTCCCTATTCCTCGAAAATCTGATACCTCTTCGCGCTCATCATCTCGCAAATCACTGGCGTTATTCTTCTCTCTCCTGCACTATCCTCTCTCTCCGCCAGACACGTCCACTCTATGCGCTCATGCATAAATCCGCCTCTCCATCTATCTTCCTCACATCTTGCAAAAACTCCTGCCTAAATCCTTACATCTCTCCTGACCATGCGTCACTTCCCTACTCCTGCATCTCTCCATCCTGCTGGTCAACGCGCTTGTCCACGGCATCCTTCTCGCATCAGATGGCCTCAGGGCATCTTCAAAGTTCTTCGTCCGCCTATCCTCACTGCAACTCCTCTCACATTCCAATCTATCGCTCCTCTCGCTCGTCGCTCACCCTCTTCCTTCTCCCTCTAACATGTTTAATTCTCAATCCTCCATGGCTCTCGTCATCATCATCTCTCTTCGGTAGCCTCCCTCATTCTCTTCCTGTCAAACGTTGTCACCGCGCCTCAGCTGCTGCCTGTCGCTAGCCTGCTGAACGCTAACTCGCCATCTCTACAACTGCTCTCTTCTGATCCGCTTACCTTCTCCTCTCACAAAAATATCCCTGTGTCTCCTTCTCTTCTCTCGTCAAAATCGCTGCTTCCATCATACGCCCAGTTCGCATCTTCTTTCTACCGGTGCATAACGCCTTTTGTCGGCTTCCCACTCAATCTCTGCATACCTACTCAGCATGGGGGGGGGGGGGGGCATAACACCGTTACCTCCTACTCATCGTCTCCCTCATGCCTAGTCTGGCCCATTGTGACGGGCTTAGGATCGCCTGTACTGCCTCATAATCCCCTGTAGTGATGTATATAGGGCAGAGGCAAGGTTGGGAGCGTGGTTTGATGGTTTTGGTGGGGGGGGCTGTGGTGCGGGACGCAGCCGTGTCTATGCAGTCGCGTGGGCAGCGTGGGAGGGGCTCGCTGTCGCTTCGTTAACTACACTTTCAGCTCACTCGGGGTATCCAGCAGGCCTTTTCACTCGCTGTGCCATGGCAGGCGCACGCGGGCGCTTTCCTGAAGAAGCCGCAGGCTCAGGCGGAGGGTGCAGGAATGCGCGAGCGGCAGGTCGGCTAATGTGGCTAGGTCGGACGGCGGCAGGTCTTACGCGTACGTCGCGGCCCGCAGGCTCCTTTCCGCTGCGGTCGGCGCCTGCGCTGACAGCGCTAGCGTGGGGGTGGCGGGGGGGGTGGCCCCGGGGGTGAATCCGTGTTCGGTCGGAGCTCGTTCATATGACGCGCTCCTAGTGTAGAGTCTCACCTCTGTACTGGGGCAGAATAAAAACCCCGGTGCGATTAAACCAAGTAGAGAGGAATAAAAAAAAAATAACCCTATGTGGGTCGTAGCAGAGCATGGCTGGATAATATTTATAACTCCTGTGTGTGTGTGTGTGTGTGTGTGTGTGTGTGTGTGTGTGTCTCGGTCCATGTGTGTGGGTCTGTCTGTGTGTGTGTGTGTGTGTGTGTGTGTGTGTCTGTGCTTGTGTGTGTATTTATGTGTGTGTGTGCATGTGTGTGTGGGTCTGTGTGTGTGTCTCTGTTTGTGTGTGTGTGTGTGTCTGTGTGGGTCTGTGTGTGTGTCTCTGTTTGTGTGTGTGTGTGTGTGTGTCTGGGTCCGTGTGTGTGGGTCTGTCTGTGTGTGTGGGTATGTGTGTATGTGTGTGTGTGTCTGTGCTTGTGCTTGTGTGTGTATTTATGTGTGTGTGTGTGCATGTGTGTGTGGGTCTGTGTGTGTGTGTGTGTGTGTCTGTGTGGGTCTGTGTGTGTGTCTCTGTTTGTGTGTGTGTGTGTGTGTGTCTGTGTGGGTGTGCATATCTGTGTGTGTGTGTGTGTTTGTGCGCGTGTGTGCGTGTGTGTGTGCATATCTGTGTGTGTGTGCGCACGTGTGCATACACGTGTTTGTGTTTAGGCAGAGAGGGATTTGTCTCTTCTGGGAAAAAGAAGTCTTGAACAGATGTAAATGTCAGCCTTTGACTCAGATGTGCTTTTAAAGATTTATCCTGTGTGTCTGCCATGAGAACAGCTTTAACAGTAAGTGGCGGGATTCAGCATTTAACCTTGTTTATCGCACTCCCCTCAAAACGCCGCTGTGTAAAGTGGGCTTTTGTTCATAATTCCTCTCAAATAACAATCACGGAATCCCCTCAGTCGGAAAAAAGCGCATTTAAAAAATAAAAAAAAATGTCAAGGTTTTTTTTATTTTTTAATAATCTAATTTAGCTGAATCTGAGTTAAAAAAAATTCCGACTTTTCTTTCCTCCGTGGCTCAGAAATATTTGCGTCTTATCTGCAAGAGGAGGAAATATGTCCCTGTGTGGTCTGGGGCTGCTCTTCCCACTCTGAAAATGGCGTTTGTGGAGTCGCTACGCGCCTGGGCGGGGTGTCCCGTCTCTACTGCGGCCCCGCCCGCTGGTTTGGGCGAGTTTGGAGCGGGACGCTGTGTGCTGCCATGGGAGGCGGGTCCGGTCCCGTGGGTGAGCACGGGGCGCGGGGGTGGGGTGGGCGGATGCGGATGGGGGTTTTTGGCCATGGAGCGGGGGGTATGAAAGGGGATCCTTTGGACCCGTTGGCACTCTGAGTATTCTGCAATCCGTCTCCACTCTCCCAGGATGACACGAGCATACTGGGACTGTTCTCCCAGAATACAGTGCCCTCTTCACCAGAAAACACTGCTCTCTTCTCCCAGAATGCACTGCTCTCTTCTCCCAGAAAACACTGCCCTCTTCACCCAGAAAACACTGCTCTCTTCTCCCAGAATGCACTGCTCCTCTTCTCCGAGATGCACTGCCCTCTTCACCCAGAAAACACTGCTCTCTCTCCCCAGAGATGACTGCTCTTCTCCCAGAGATGCACTGCTCTCTCTCCCAGGAATACCTGCTGCTCTCTTCACCCAGAATGCACTGCTCTG
>JANEZO010000059.1:0-51601 GCA_025169545.1 Anguilla japonica | reverse complement strand
AAACACCATAGCAACCAGATAGCAAACCCTAGCAACCACATAGCAACACCCTAGCAACCACCTGGAACACCCTAGCAACCACATAGCAAACGCCCATAGCAACCACTTTAAACACCCTAGCAACCATCTTAAACACCCTAGCACACCACATAGCAACGCCATAGCAACCACCTAAAACACCATAGCAACCACATAGCAACACCCTAGCAACCACTTGGAACACCCTAGCAACCACATAGCAACGCCATAGCAACCACTTGAAACACCCTAGCAACCATCTTAAACACCCTAGCAACCACATAGCAACCTCTAAAAACACCATAGCAAAGCCATAGCCACCACCTTACACACCCTAGCAACCCACATAGCAACGCCATAGCACCATTAAAACACCCATAGCAACCACCATAGCAACACACCCTAGCAACCACCTAGCAACCACCTGGAAACACCCTAGCAACGCCATAGCAACCACCTAAAACACCATAGCAACCACATAGCAACGCCATAGCAACCACATAGCAACCACCTAAAACACCCTAGCAACCACATAGCAACGCCATAGCAACCACCTAAAACATCCTAGCAACCACATAGCAACGCCATAGCAACCACCTAAAACACCCATAGCAACCACATAGCAACGCCATAGCAACCACATAGCAACGCTATAGCAACCACCTAAAACACCCTAGCAACCACATAGCAACGCCATAGCAACCACCTAAAACACCATAGCAACCCCATAGCAACGCCATAGCAAACCACCTGGAACACCCTAGCAACCACATAGCAACCTCTTAAAACACCCTAGCAACCATCTTAAACACCCTAGCAACCACATAGCAACGCCATAGCAACCACCTTAAACACCCTAGCAACCACATAGCAACGCCATAGCAAACCCTTACACACCCTAGCAACCACATAGCAACGCCATAGCAACCACCTAAAACACCATAGCAACCACATAGCAACACCCTAGCAACCACCTGGAACACCTTAGCAACCACATAGCAACGCCATAGCAACCACTTAAAACACCCTAGCAACCACATAGCAACACCCTAGCAACCAACTTAAAGACCCTAGCAACCACATAGCAACGCCATAGCAACCACCTAAAACACCATAGCAACCACATAGCAACACCCTAGCAACCAACTTAAAGACCCTAGCAACCACATAGCAACGCCATAGCAACCACCTAAAACACCATAGCAACCACATAGCAACCACCTTAAACACCCTAGCAACCACATAGCAACGCCATAGCAACCACCTTACACACCCTAACAACCACATAGCAACACCTAGCAACCACATAGCAACGCCCTAGCAACCACCTTAAAACACCCTAGCAACCGCATAGCAATGCCATAGCAAACCACCTGGAACACCCTAGCAACCACATAGCAACGCCATATCAACCACCTAAAACACCATAGCAACCACATAGCAACACCCTAGCAACCACCTGGAACACCCTAGCAACCTCATAGCAACGCCATAGCAACCACTTAAAACACCCTAGCAACCATCTTAAACACCCGAGCAACCACATAGCAACCTCTAAAACACCATAGCAACGCCATAGCAACCACCTTACACACCCTAGCAACCACATAGCAACGCCATAGCAACCACCTAAAACACCATAGCAACCACATAGCAACAAACCCTAGCAACCACCTGCAACACCCTAGCAACCACATAGCAACGCCATAGCAACCACTTGGAACACCCTAGCAACCACATAGCAACACCCTAGCAACCACCTGGAACACCCTAGCAACCACATAGCAACGCCATAGCAACCACTTAAAAACACCCTAGCAACCATCTTAAACACCCTAGCAACCACATAGCAACGCCATAGCAACCACCTGGAACACCTTAGCAACCAGCTTAAACACCCTAGCAACCACCTAAAACACCATAGCAACCAGATAGCAACACCCTAGCAACCACCTAAAACACCATAGCAACCACATAGCAACACCCTAGCAACCAACTGGAACACCCTGGCAACCACATAGCAACGCCATAGCAACCACCTAAAACACCATAGCAACCACATAGCAACGCCATAGCAACCACCTGGAACACCTTAGCAACCACTTAAACACCCTAGCAACCACATAGCAACGCCATAGCAACCACCTAAAACACCATAGCAACCACATAGCAACACCCTAGCAACCACCTGGAACACCCTAGCAACCACATAGCAACGCCATAGTAACCACCTAAAACACCATAGCAACCACATAGCAAAACACCCTAGAAACCACCTGGAACACCATAGCAACCACATAGCAACGCCATAGCAACCACCTAAAACACCCTAGCAACCACATAGCAACACCATAGCTACCACATAGCAACACCCTAGCAACCACCTGGAACACCCTAGCAACCACATAGCAACGCCATAGCAACCATCTTAAACACCCTAGCAACCATCTTAAACACCCTAGCAACCACATAGCAACGCCATAGCAACCACCTAAAACACCATAGCAACACCCTAGCACCACTTGGAACACCCTAGCAACCACATAGCAACGCCATAGCAACCACTTGAAACACCCTAGCAACCACATAGCAACCTCTAAAACACCATAGCAACGCCATAGCAACTACCTTACACACCCTAGCAACCACATAGCAACGCCATAGCAACCACTTAAAACACCATAGCAACCACATAGCAACACCCTAGCAACCACCTGGAACACCCTAGCAACCACATAGCAACGCCATAGCAACCACTTAAAACACCCTAGCAACCATCTTAAACACCCTAGCAACCACATAGCAACACCCTAGCAACCACCTGGAACACCCTAGCAACTGTCTCTTATACACATCTAGATGTGTATAAGACCCTAGCAACCACATAGCAACGCCATAGCAACCACTTAAAACACCATAGCAACCACCTTAAACACCCTAGCAACCACATAGCAACGCCATAGCAACCACCTAAAACACCATAGCAACCACATAGCAACGCCATAGCAACCACCTAAAACACCATAGCAACCACATAGCAACCACCTTAAACACCCTAGCAACCACATAGCAACGCTATAGCAACCACCTAAAACACCTTAGCAACCACATAGCAACCACCTAAAACACCATAGCAACCACATAGCAACGCCCTAGCAACCACCTGGAACACCCTAGCAACCACATAGCAACGCCATAGCAACCACCTGGAACACCCTAGCAACCACATAGCAACGCCATAGCAACCACCTAAAACACCATAGCAACCACATAGCAACACCCTAGCAACCACATAGCAACGCCATAGCAACCACTTGAAACACCCTAGCAACCATCTTAAACACCCTAGCAACCACATAGCAACCTCTAAACACCATAGCAACGCCATAGCAACCACCTTACACACCCTAGCAACCACATAGCAACGCCATAGCAACCACTTAAAACACCATAGCAACCACATAGCAACCCCCTAGCAACCACCTGGAACACCCTAGCAACCACATAGCAACGCCATAGCAACCACTTAAAACACCCTAGCAACCATCTTAAACACCCTAGCAACCACATAGCAACGCCATAGCAACCACTTGGAACACCCTAGCAACCACATAGCAACACCCTAGCAACCACCTGGAACACCCTAGCAACCAACTTAAAGACCCTAGCAACCACATAGCAACGTCATAGCAACCACCTAAAACACCATAGCAACCACCTTAAACACCCTAGCAACCACATAGCAACGCCATAGCAACCACCTAAAACACCATAGCAACCACATAGCAACGCCATAGCAACCACCTAAAACACCATAGCAACCACATAGCAACCACCTGGAAACACCCTAGCAACCACATAACAACGCCATAGCAACCACCTGGAACACCCTAGCAACCACATAGCAACGCCATAGCAGCCACCTAAAATACCATAGCAACCACATAGCAACACCCTAGCAACCACCTGGAACATTCTAGCAACCACATAGCAACGCCATAGCAACCACTTAAAACACCCTAGCAACCATCTTAAACACCCTAGCAACCACATAGCAACCTCTTAAACACCATAGCAACGCCATAGCAACCACCTTACACACCCTAGCAACCACATAGCAACGCCATAGCAACCACCTAAAACACCATAGCAACCACATAGCAACACCCTAGCAACCACTTGGAACACACCCTAGCAACCACATAGCAACGCCATAGCAACCACTTGAAACACCCTAGCAACCATCTTAAACAACCTAGCAACCACATAGCAACCTCTAAAACACCATAGCAACGCCATAGCAACCACCTTACACACCCTAGCAACCACATAGCAACGCCATAGCAACCACTTAAAACACCATAGCAACCACATAGCAACACCCTAGCAACCACATAGCAACGCCATAGCAACCTCTAAAACACCATAGCAACGCCATAGCAACCACCTTACACACCCTAGCAATAACATAGCAACGCCATAGCAACCATTTGGAACACCCTAGCAACCACATAGCAACACCCTAGCAACCACCTGAAACACCCTAGCAACCAACTTAAAGACCCTAGCAACCACATAGCAACGCCATAGCAACCACCTAAAACACCATAGCAACCACCTTACACACCCTAGCAACCACATAGCAACGCCATAGCAACCACCTAAAACACCATAGCAACCACATAGCAACACCCTAGCAACCACCTGGAACACCCTAGCAACCACATAGCAACGCCATAAAACCACTTAAAACACCCTAGCAACCATCTTAAACACCCTAGCAACCACATAGCAACGCCATAGCAACCACTTGGAACACCCTAGCAACCACATAGCAACACCCTAGCAACCAACTTAAAGACCCTAGCAACCACATAGCAACGCCATAGCAACCACCTAAAACACCATAGCAACCATCTTAAACACCCTAGCAACCACATAGCAACGCCATAGCAACCACCTTACACACCCTAGCAACCACATAGCAACACCATAGCAACCACCTTAAACCACCATAGCAACCACATAGCAACCACCTTAAAACACCCTAGCAACCACATAGCAACGCTATAGCAACCACCTAAAACACCCTAGCAACCACATAGCAACGCCATAGCAACCACCTAAAACACCATAGCAACCACATAGCAACGCCCTAGCAACCACCTTAAACACCCTAGCAACCACATAGCAACGCCATAGCAACCACCTGGAACACCCTAGCAACCACATAGCAACGCCATAGCAACCACCTAAAACACCATAGCAACCACATAGCAACACCCTAGCAACCACCTGCAACACCCTAGCAACCACATAGCAACGCCATAGCAACCACTTGGAACACCCTAGCAACCACATAGCAACACCCTAGCAACCACCTGGAACACCCTAGCAACCACATAGCAACGCCATAGCAACCACTTAAAACACCCTAGCAACCATCTTAAACACCCTAGCAACCACATAGCAACGCCATAGCAACCACTTAGAACACCCTAGCAACCACCTGGAACACCTTAGCAACCAGCTTAAACACCCTAGCAACCACCTAAAACACCATAGCAACCAGATAGCAACACCCTAGCAACCACATAGCAACACCCTAGCAACCACCTGGAACACCCTAGCAACCACATAGCAACGCCATAGCAACCACTTTAAACACCCTAGCAACCATCTTAAACACCCTAGCAACCACATAGCAACGCCATAGCAACCACCTAAAACACCATAGCAACCACATAGCAACACCCTAGCAACCACTTGGAACACCCTAGCAACCACATAGCAACGCCATAGCAACCACTTGAAACACCCTAGCAACCATCTTAAACACCCTAGCAACCACATAGCAACCTCTAAAACACCATAGCAACGCCATAGCAACCACCTTACACACCCTAGCAACCACATAGCAACGCCATAGCAACCACTTAAAACACCATAGCAACCACATAGCAACACCCTAGCAACCACCTGGAACACCCTAGCAACGCCATAGCAACCACCTAAAACACCATAGCAACCACATAGCAACGCCATAGCAACCACATAGCAACCACCTAAAACACCCTAGCAACCACATAGCAACGCCATAGCAACCACCTAAAACATCCTAGCAACCACATAGCAACGCCATAGCAACCACCTAAAACACCATAGCAACCACATAGCAACGCCATAGCAACCACATAGCAACGCTATAGCAACCACCTAAAACACCCTAGCAACCACATAGCAACGCCATAGCAACCACCTAAAACACCATAGCAACCACATAGCAACGCCATAGCAACCACCTGGAACACCCTAGCAACCACATAGCAACCTCTTAAAACACCCTAGCAACCATCTTAAACACCCTAGCAACCACATAGCAACGCCATAGCAACCACCTTAAACACCCTAGCAACCACATAGCAACGCCATAGCAAACACCTTACACACCCTAGCAACCACATAGCAACGCCATAGCAACCACCTAAAACACCATAGCAACCACATAGCAACACCCTAGCAACCACCTGGAACACCTTAGCAACCACATAGCAACGCCATAGCAACCACTTAAAACACCCTAGCAACCACATAGCAACACCCTAGCAACCAACTTAAAGACCCTAGCAACCACATAGCAACGCCATAGCAACCACCTAAAACACCATAGCAACCACATAGCAACACCCTAGCAACCAACTTAAAGACCCTAGCAACCACATAGCAACGCCATAGCAACCACCTAAAACACCATAGCAACCACATAGCAACACCCTAGCAACCACCTGGAACACCTTAGCAACCACATAGCAACGCCATAGCAACCACTTGGAACACCCTAGCAACCACATAGCAACACCCTAGCAACCAACTTAAAGACCCTAGCAACCACATAGCAACGCCATAGCAACCACCTAAAACACCATAGCAAACACCTTAACACCCTAGCAACCACATAGCAACGCCATAGCAACCACCTTACACACCCTAGCAACCACATAGCAACGCCATAGCAACCACCTAAAACACCATAGCAACCACATAGCAACCACCTTAAACACCCTAGCAACCACATAGCAACGCCCTAGCAACCATCTAAAACACCCTAGCAACCACATAGCAACGCCATAGCAACCACCTAAAACACCATAGCAACCACATAGCAACGCCCTAGCAACCACCTTAAACACCCTAGCAACCGCATAGCAACGCCATAGCAACCACCTAAAACACCATAGCAACCACATAGCAACGCCCTAGCAACCACCTTAAACACCCTAGCAACCACATAGCAACGCCATAGCAACCACCTGGAACACCCTAGCAACCACATAGCAACGCCATAGCAACCACCTAAAACACCATAGCAACCACATAGCAACACCCTAGCAACCACCTGCAACACCCTAGCAACCACATAGCAACGCCATAGCAACCACTTGGAACACCCTAGCAACCACATAGCAACACCCTAGCAACCACCTGGAACACCCTAGCAACCACATAGCAACGCCATAGCAACCACTTAAAACACCCTAGCAACCATCTTAAACACCCTAGCAACCACATAGCAACGCCATAGCAACCACTTAGAACACCCTAGCAACCACCTGGAACACCTTAGCAACCAGCTTAAACACCCTAGCAACCACCTAAAACACCATAGCAACCAGATAGCAACACCCTAGCAACCACATAGCAACACCCTAGCAACCACCTGGAACACCCTAGCAACCACATAGCAACGCCATAGCAACCACTTTAAACACCCTAGCAACCATCTTAAACACCCTAGCAACCACATAGCAACGCCATAGCAACCACCTAAAAACACCATAGCAACCACATAGCAACACCCTAGCAACCACTTGGAACACCCTAGCAACCACATAGCAACGCCATAGCAACCACTTGAAAACACCCTAGCAACCATCTTAAACACCCTAGCAACCACATAGCAACCTCTAAAACACCATAGCAACGCCATAGCAACCACCTTACACACCCTAGCAACCACATAGCAACGCCATAGCAACCACTTAAAACACCATAGCAACCACATAGCAACACCCTAGCAACCACCTGGAACACCCTAGCAACGCCATAGCAACCACCTAAAACACCATAGCAACCACATAGCAACACCATAGCAACCACATAGCAACCACCTTAAACACCCTAGCAACCACATAGCAACGCTATAGCAACCACCTAAAACACCCTAGCAACCACATAGCAACGCCATAGCAACCACCTAAAACACCATAGCAACCACAAAGCAACGCCCTAGCAACCACCTTAAACACCCTAGCAACCACATAGCAACGCCATAGCAACCACCTGGAACACCCTAGCAACCACATAGCAACGCCATAGCAACCACCTAAAACACCATAGCAACCACATAGCAACACCCTAGCAACCATCTTAAACACCCTAGCAACCACATAGCAACGCCATAGCAACCACCTAAAACACCATAGCAACCACATAGCAACGCCATAGCAACCACTTGGAAAACCCTAGCAACCACATAGCAACACCCTAGCAACCACCTGGAACACCCTAGCAACCACATAGCAACCTCTAAAACACCATAGCAACGCCATAGCAACCACCTTACACACCCTAGCAACCACATAGCAACGCCATAGCAACCACCTGGAACACCATAGCAACCACCTGAAACACCCTAGCAACCAACTTAAACACCCTAGCAACCTCATAGCAACGCCATAGCAACCACTTGGAACACCCTAGCAACCACATAGCAACACCCTAGCAACCACCAGGAACACCCTAGCAACCACATAGCAACGCCATAGCAACCACCTAAAACACCATAGCAACCACATAGCAACACCCTAGCAACCAACTGGAAAACCCTAGCAACCACATAGCAACGCCATAGCAACCTCTAAAACACCATAGCAACGCCATAGCAACCATCTTACACACACTAGCAACCACATAGCAACGCCATAGCAACCACCTAAACACCATAGCAACCACATAGCAACACCCTAGCAACCACATAGCAACGCCATAGCAACCACTTGGAACACCCTAGCAACCGCCTGGAACACCCTAGCAACCACATAGCAACGCCATAGCAACCATTTAAAACACCCTAGCAACCATCTTAAACACCCTAGCAACCACATAGCAACGCCATAGCAACCACTTAGAACACCCTAGCAACCACCTGGAACACCCTAGCAACCACATAGCAACGCCATAGCAACCACTTAGAACACCCTAGCAACCATCTTAAACACCCTAGCAACCACATAGCAACCTCTAAAACACCATAGCAACGCCATAGCAACCACCTTACACACCCTAGCAACCACATAGCAACACCCTAGCAACCACCTGGAACACCCTAGCAACCACATAGCAACGCCATAGCAACCACTTGGAACACCCTAGCAACCACATAGCAACACCCTAGCAACCACCTGGAACACCCTAGCAACCAACTTAAACACCCTAGCAACCTCATAGCAACGCCATAGCAACCACTTGGAACACCCTAGCAACCACATAGCAACACCCTAGCAACCACATAGCAACGCCATAGCAACCACCTAAAACACCATAGCAACCACATAGCAACACCCTAGCAACCAACTGGAAAACCCTAGCAACCACATAGCAACGCCATAGCAACCTCTATAACAGCATAGCAACGCCATAGCAACCACCTTACACACCCTAGCAACCACATAGCAACGCCATAGCAACCACCTAAACACCATTGTAACCACATAGCAACACCCTAGCAACCACATAGCAACGCCATAGCAACCACTTGGAACACCCTAGCAACCGCCTGGAACACCCTAGCAACCACAAAGCAACGCCATAGCAACCACCTAAAACAACCTAGCAACCACATAGCAACACCATAGCAACCACCTAAAACACCATAGCAACCACATAGCAACGCCATAGCAACCACCTAAAACACCATAGCAACCACATAGCAACCACCTTAAACACCCTAGCAACCACATAGCAACGCTATAGCAACCACCTAAAACACCCTAGCAACCACATAGCAACGCCATAGCAACCACCTAAAACACCATAGCAACCACATAGCAACGCCCTAGCAACCACCTTAAACACCCTAGCAACCACATAGCAACGCCATAGCAACCACCTGGAACACCCTAGCAACCACATAGCAACGCCATAGCAACCACCTAAAACACCATAGCAACGCCATAGCAACACCCTAGCAACCACCAGGAAAACCCTAGCAACCACATAGCAACGCCATAGCAACCACTTAAAACACCCTAGCAACCATCTTAAACACCCTAGCAACCACATAGCAACCTCTAAAACACCATAGCAACGCCATAGCAACCACTTGGGACACCCTAGCAACCACATAGCAACGCCATAGCAACCACCTAAAACACCCTAGCAACCACATAGCAACACCATAGCAACCACCTAAAACACCATAGCAACCACATAGCAACCACCTTAAACACCCTAGCAACCACATAGCAACGCTATAGCAACCACCTAAAACACCCTAGCAACCACATAGCAACGCCATAGCAACCACCTAAAACACCATAGCAACCACATAGCAACGCCCTAGCAACCACCTTAAACACCCTAGCAACCACATAGCAACGCCATAGCAACCACCTGGAACACCCTAGCAACCATATAGCAACGCCATAGCAACCACCTAAAACACCATAGCAACGCCATAGCAACACCCTAGCAACCACCTGGAACACCCTAGCAACCACATAGAAACGCCATAGCAACCACTTAAAACACCCTAGCAACCATCTTAAACACCCTAGCAACCACATAGCAACCTCTAAAACACCATAGCAACGCCATAGCAACCACCTTACACACCCTAGCAACCACATAGCAACACCATAGCAACCACTTAAAACACCCTAGCAACCACATAGCAACGCCATAGCAACCATCTTAAACACCCTAGCAACCACATAGCAACGCCATAGCAACCACTTAGAACACCCTAGCAACCACCTGGAACACCCTAGCAACCACATAGCAACGCCATAGCAACCACTTAGAACACCCTAGCAGCCATCTTAAACACCCTAGCAACCACATAGCAACCTCTAAAACACCATAGCAACGCCATAGCAACCACCTTACACACCCTAGCAACCACATAGCAACGCCATAGCAACCACCTGGAACACCATAGCAACCACATAGCAACACCCTAGCAACCACCTGGAACACCCTAGCAACCACATAGCAACGCCATAGCAACCACTTGGAACACCCTAGCAACCACATAGCAACACCCTAGCAACCACCTGGAACACCCTAGCAACCAACTTAAACACCCTAGCAACCTCATAGCAACGCCATAGCAACCACATAGCAACACCCTAGCAACCACATAGCAACACCCTAGCAACCACATAGCAACGCCATAGCAACCTCTATAACAGCATAGCAACGCCATAGCAACCACCTTACACACCCTAGCAACCACATAGCAACGCCATAGCAACCACCTAAACACCATTGTAACCACATAGCAACACCCTAGCAACCACATAGCAACGCCATAGCAACCACCTAAAACACCATAGCAACCACATAGCAACGCCATAGCAACCACCTAAAACACCATAGCAACCACATAGCAATGCCCTAGCAACCACCTTAAACACCCTAGCAACGCCATAGCAACCACCTTACACACCCTAGCAACCACATAGCAACGCCATAGCAGCCACCTAAAATACCATAGCAACCACATAGCAACACCCTAGCAACCACCTGGAACATTCTAGCAACCACATAGCAACGCCATAGCAACCACTTAAAACACCCTAGCAACCATCTTAAACACCCTAGCAACCACATAGCAACCTCTTAAACACCATAGCAACGCCATAGCAACCACCTTACACACCCTAGCAACCACATAGCAACGCCATAGCAACCACCTAAAACACCATAGCAACCACATAGCAACACCCTAGCAACCACTTGGAACACCCTAGCAACCACATAGCAACGCCATAGCAACCACTTGAAACACCCTAGCAACCATCTTAAACACCCTAGCAACCACATAGCAACCTCTAAAACACCATAGCAACGCCATAGCAACCACCTTACACACCCTAGCAACCACATAGCAACGCCATAGCAACCACTTAAAACACCATAGCAACCACATAGCAACACCCTAGCAACCACATAGCAACGCCATAGCAACCTCTAAAACACCATAGCAACGCCATAGCAACCACCTTACACACCCTAGCAATGACATAGCAACGCCATAGCAACCACTTGGAACACCCTTGCAACCACATAGCAACACCCTAGCAACCACCTGAAACACCCTAGCAACCAACTTAAAGACCCTAGCAACCACATAGCAACGCCATAGCAACCACCTAAAACACCATAGCAACCACCTTACACACCCTAGCAACCACATAGCAACGCCATAGCAACCACCTAAAACACCATAGCAACCACATAGCAACACCCTAGCAACCACCTGGAACACCCTAGCAACCACATAGCAACGCCATAGCAACCACTTAAAACACCCTAGCAACCATCTTAAACACCCTAGCAACCACATAGCAACGCCATAGCAACCACTTGGAACACCCTAGCAACCACATAGCAACACCCTAGCAACCAACTTAAAGACCCTAGCAACCACATAGCAACGCCATAGCAACCACCTAAAACACCATAGCAACCACCTTAAACACCCTAGCAACCACATAGCAACGCCATAGCAACCACCTTACACACCCTAGCAACCACATAGCAACGCCATAGCAACCACCTAAACCACCATAGCAACCACATAGCAACCACCTTAAACACCCTAGCAACCACATAGCAACGCTATAGCAACCACCTAAAACACCCTAGCAACCACATAGCAACGCCATAGCAACCACCTAAAACACCATAGCAACCACATAGCAACGCCCTAGCAACCAACTGGAACACCCTGGCAACCACATAGCAACGCCATAGCAACCACCTGGAACACCCTAGCAACCACATAGCAACCTCTTAAAACACCCTAGCAACCATCTTAAACACCCTAGCAACCACATAGCAACGCCATAGCAACCACCTTAAACACCCTAGCAACCACATAGCAACGCCATAGCAACCACCTAAAACACCATAGCAACCACATAGCAACACCCTAGCAACCACCTGGAACACCTTAGCAACCACATAGCAACGCCATAGCAACCACTTAAAACACCCTAGCAACCACATAGCAACACCCTAGCAACCAACTTAAAGACCCTAGCAACCACATAGCAACGCCATAGCAACCACCTAA
Source organism: Anguilla japonica (assembly GCA_025169545.1). Taxonomy (NCBI): domain Eukaryota; kingdom Metazoa; phylum Chordata; class Actinopteri; order Anguilliformes; family Anguillidae; genus Anguilla; species Anguilla japonica. The sequence continues at coordinate 38,223 of JANEZO010000059.1, read as the reverse complement.
AACACCATAGCAACCACATAGCAACACCCTAGCAACCAACTTAAAGACCCTAGCAACCACATAGCAATGCCATAGCAACCACCTAAAACACCTTCGCAACCACATAGCAACACCCTAGCAACCACCTGGAACACCTTAGCAACCACATAGCAACGCCATAGCAACCACTTGGAACACCCTAGCAACCACATAGCAAATCCCTAGCAACCAACTTAAAGACCCTAGCAACCACATAGCAACGCCATAGCAACCACCTAAAACACCATAGCAACCACCTTAAACACCCTAGCAACCACATAGCAACGCCATAGCAACCACCTTACACACCCTAGCAACCACATAGCAACGCCATAGCAACCACCTAAAACACCATAGCAACCACATAGCAACCACCTTAAACACCCTAGCAACCACATAGCAACGCCATAGCAACCACCTTACACACCCTAACAACCACATAGCAACACCATAGCAACCACATAGCAACGCCCTAGCAACCACCTTAAACACCCTAGCAACCGCATAGCAATGCCATAGCAACCACCTGGAACACCCTAGCAACCACATAGCAACGCCATATCAACCACCTAAAACACCATAGCAACCACATAGCAACACCCTAGCAACCACCTGGAACACCCTAGCAACCTCATAGCAACGCCATAGCAACCACTTAAAACACCCTAGCAACCATCTTAAACACCCGAGCAACCACATAGCAACCTCTAAAACACCATAGCAACGCCATAGCAACCACCTTACACACCCTAGCAACCACATAGCAACGCCATAGCAACCACCTAAAACACCATAGCAACCACATAGCAACACCCTAGCAACCACCTGCAACACCCTAGCAACCACATAGCAACGCCATAGCAACCACTTGGAACACCCTAGCAACCACATAGCAACACCCTAGCAACCACCTGGAACACCCTAGCAACCACATAGCAACGCCATAGCAACCACTTAAAACACCCTAGCAACCATCTTAAACACCCTAGCAACCACATAGCAACGCCATAGCAACCACCTGGAACACCTTAGCAACCAGCTTAAACACCCTAGCAACCACCTAAAACACCATAGCAACCAGATAGCAACACCCTAGCAACCACCTAAAACACCATAGCAACCACATAGCAACACCCTAGCAACCAACTGGAACACCCTGGCAACCACATAGCAACGCCATAGCAACCACCTAAAACACCATAGCAACCACATAGCAACGCCATAGCAACCACCTGGAACACCTTAGCAACCAACTTAAACACCCTAGCAACCACATAGCAACGCCATAGCAACCACCTAAAACACCATAGCAACCACATAGCAACACCCTAGCAACCACCTGGAACACCCTAGCAACCACATAGCAACGCCATAGTAACCACCTAAAACACCATAGCAACCACATAGCAACACCCTAGAAACCACCTGGAACACCATAGCAACCACATAGCAACGCCATAGCAACCACCTAAAACACCCTAGCAACCACATAGCAACACCATAGCTACCACATAGCAACACCCTAGCAACCACCTGGAACACCCTAGCAACCACATAGCAACGCCATAGCAACCATCTTAAACACCCTAGCAACCATCTTAAACACCCTAGCAACCACATAGCAACGCCATAGCAACCACCTAAAACACCATAGCAACACCCTAGCAACCACTTGGAACACCCTAGCAACCACATAGCAACGCCATAGCAACCACTTGAAACACCCTAGCAACCACATAGCAACCTCTAAAACACCATAGCAACGCCATAGCAACTACCTTACACACCCTAGCAACCACATAGCAACGCCATAGCAACCACTTAAAACACCATAGCAACCACATAGCAACACCCTAGCAACCACCTGGAACACCCTAGCAACCACATAGCAACGCCATAGCAACCACTTAAAACACCCTAGCAACCATCTTAAACACCCTAGCAACCACATAGCAACACCCTAGCAACCACCTGGAACACCCTAGCAACCAACTTAAAGACCCTAGCAACCACATAGCAACGCCATAGCAACCACTTAAACACCATAGCAACCACCTTAAAACACCCTAGCAACCACATAGCAACGCCATAGCAACCACCTAAAACACCCATAGCAACCACATAGCAACGCCCATAGCAACCACCTAAAAACACCATAGCAACCACATAGCAACCACCTTAAAACACCCTAGCAACCACATAGCAACGCTATAGCAACCACCTAAAACACCTTAGCAACCACATAGCAACCACCTAAAACACCATAGCAACCACATAGCAACGCCCTAGCAACCACCTGGAACACCCTAGCAACCACATAGCAACGCCATAGCAACCACCTGGGAACACCCTAGCAACACCACATAGCAACGCCATAGCAACCACCTAAAACACCATAGCAACCACATAGCAACACCCTAGCAACCACATAGCAACGCCATAGCAACCACTTGAAACACCCTAGCAACCTCTTAAAACACCCTAGCAACCACATAGCAACCTCTAAAACACCATAGCAACGCCATAGCAACCACCTTACACACCCTAGCAACCACATAGCAACGCCATAGCAACCACTTAAAACACCATAGCAACCACATAGCAACCCCCTAGCAACCACCTGGAACACCCTAGCAACCACATAGCAACGCCATAGCAACCACTTAAAACACCCTAGCAACCATCTTAAACACCCTAGCAACCACATAGCAACGCCATAGCAACCACTTGGAACACCCTAGCAACCACATAGCAACACCCTAGCAACCACCTGGAACACCCTAGCAACCAACTTAAAGACCCTAGCAACCACATAGCAACGTCATAGCAACCACCTAAAACACCATAGCAACCACCTTAAACACCCTAGCAACCACATAGCAACGCCATAGCAACCACCTAAAACACCATAGCAACCACATAGCAACGCCATAGCAACCACCTAAAACACCATAGCAACCACATAGCAACCACCTGGAACACCCTAGCAACCACATAACAACGCCATAGCAACCACCTGGAACACCCTAGCAACCACATAGCAACGCCATAGCAGCCACCTAAAATACCATAGCAACCACATAGCAACACCCTAGCAACCACCTGGAACATTCTAGCAACCACATAGCAACGCCATAGCAACCACTTAAAACACCCTAGCAACCATCTTAAACACCCTAGCAACCACATAGCAACCTCTTAAACACCATAGCAACGCCATAGCAACCACCTTACACACCCTAGCAACCACATAGCAACGCCATAGCAACCACCTAAAACACCATAGCAAACCACATAGCAACACCCTAGCAACCACTTGGAACACCCTAGCAACCACATAGCAACGCCATAGCAACCACTTGAAACACCCTAGCAACCATCTTAAACAACCTAGCAACCACATAGCAACCTCTAAAACACCATAGCAACGCCATAGCAACCACCTTACACACCCTAGCAACCACATAGCAACGCCATAGCAACCACTTAAAAAACACCATAGCAACCACATAGCAACACACCCTAGCAACCACATAGCAACGCCATAGCAACCTCTAAAACACCATAGCAACGCCATAGCAACCACCTTACACACCCTAGCAATAACATAGCAACGCCATAGCAACCATTTGGAACACCCTAGCAACCACATAGCAACACCCTAGCAACCACCTGAAACACCCTAGCAACCAACTTAAAGACCCTAGCAACCACATAGCAACGCCATAGCAACCACCTAAAACACCATAGCAACCACCTTACACACCCTAGCAACCACATAGCAACGCCATAGCAACCACCTAAAACACCATAGCAACCACATAGCAACACCCTAGCAACCACCTGGAACACCCTAGCAACCACATAGCAACGCCATAGCAACCACTTAAAACACCCTAGCAACCATCTTAAACACCCTAGCAACCACATAGCAACGCCATAGCAACCACTTGGAACACCCTAGCAACCACATAGCAACACCCTAGCAACCAACTTAAAGACCCTAGCAACCACATAGCAACGCCATAGCAACCACCTAAAACACCATAGCAACCATCTTAAACACCCTAGCAACCACATAGCAACGCCATAGCAACCACCTTACACACCCTAGCAACCACATAGCAACACCATAGCAACCACCTAAACCACCATAGCAACCACATAGCAACCACCTTAAACACCCTAGCAACCACATAGCAACGCTATAGCAACCACCTAAAACACCCTAGCAACCACATAGCAACGCCATAGCAACCACCTAAAACACCATAGCAACCACATAGCAACGCCCTAGCAACCACCTTAAACACCCTAGCAACCACATAGCAACGCCATAGCAACCACCTTACACACCCTAGCAACCACATAGCAACGCCATAGCAACCACCTAAAACACCATAGCAACCACATAGCAACACCCTAGCAACCACCTGCAACACCCTAGCAACCACATAGCAACGCCATAGCAACCACTTGGAACACCCTAGCAACCACATAGCAACACCCTAGCAACCACCTGGAACACCCTAGCAACCACATAGCAACGCCATAGCAACCACTTAAAACACCCTAGCAACCATCTTAAACACCCTAGCAACCACATAGCAACGCCATAGCAACCACCTGGAACACCTTAGCAACCAGCTTAAACACCCTAGCAACCACCTAAAACACCATAGCAACCAGATAGCAACACCCTAGCAACCACCTAAAACACCATAGCAACCACATAGCACACCCTAGCAACCAACTGGAAACACCCTGGCAACCACATAGCAACGCCATAGCAACCACCTAAAACACCATAGCAACCACATAGCAACGCCATAGCAACCACCTGGAACACCTTATCAACCAACTTAAACACCCTAGCAACCACATAGCAACGCCATAGCAACCACCTAAAACACCATAGCAACCACATAGCAACACCCTAGCAACCACCTGGAACACCCTAGCAACCACATAGCAACGCCATAGTAACCACCTAAAACACCATAGCAACCACATAGCAACACCCTAGAAACCACCTGGAACACCATAGCAACCACATAGCAACGCCATAGCAACCACCTAAAACACCCTAGCAACCACATAGCAACACCATAGCTACCACATAGCAACACCCTAGCAACCACCTGGAACACCCTAGCAACCACATAGCAACGCCATAGCAACCATCTTAAACACCCTAGCAACCATCTTAAACACCCTAGCAACCACATAGCAACGCCATAGCAACCACCTAAAACACCATAGCAACACCCTAGCAACCACTTGGAACACCCTAGCAACCACATAGCAACGCCATAGAAACCACTTGAAACACCCTAGCAACCACATAGCAACCTCTAAAACACCATAGCAACGCCATAGCAACTACCTTACACACCCTAGCAACCACATAGCAACGCCATAGCAACCACTTAAAACACCATAGCAACCACATAGCAACACCCTAGCACCACCTGGAACACCCTAGCAACCACATAGCAACGCCATAGCAACCACTTAAAACACCCTAGCAACCATCTTAAACACCCTAGCAACCACATAGCAACACCCTAGCAACCACCTGGAACACCCTAGCAACCAACTTAAAGACCCTAGCAACCACATAGCAACGCCATAGCAACCACTTAAAACACCATAGCAACCACCTTAAACACCCTAGCAACCACATAGCAACGCCATAGCAACCACCTAAAACACCATAGCAACCACATAGCAACGCCATAGCAACCACCTAAAACACCATAGCAACCACATAGCAACCACCTTAAACACCCTAGCAACCACATAGCAACGCTATAGCAACCACCTAAAACACCTTAGCAACCACATAGCAACCACCTAAAACACCATAGCAACCACATAGCAACGCCCTAGCAACCACCTGGAACACCCTAGCAACCACATAGCAACGCCATAGCAACCACCTGGAACACCCTAGCAACCACATAGCAACGCCATAGCAACCACCTAAAACACCATAGCAACCACATAGCAACACCCTAGCAACCACATAGCAACGCCATAGCAACCACTTGAAACACCCTAGCAACCATCTTAAACACCCTAGCAACCACATAGCAACCTCTAAAACACCATAGCAACGCCATAGCAACCACCTTACACACCCTAGCAACCACATAGCAACGCCATAGCAACCACTTAAAACACCATAGCAACCACATAGCAACCCCCTAGCAACCACCTGGAAACACCCTAGCAACCACATAGCAACGCCATAGCAACCACTTAAAAACACCCTAGCAACCATCTTAAACACCCTAGCAACCACATAGCAACGCCATAGCAACCACTTGGAACACCCTAGCAACCACATAGCAACACCCTAGCAACCACCTGGAACACCCTAGCAACCAACTTAAAGACCCTAGCAACCACATAGCAACGTCATAGCAACCACCTAAAACACCATAGCAACCACCTTAAACACCCTAGCAACCACATAGCAACGCCATAGCAACCACCTAAAACACCATAGCAACCACATAGCAACGCCATAGCAACCACCTAAAACACCATAGCAACCACATAGCAACCACCTGGAACACCCTAGCAACCACATAACAACGCCATAGCAACCACCTGGAACACCCTAGCAACCACATAGCAACGCCATAGCAGCCACCTAAAATACCATAGCAACCACATAGCAACACCCTAGCAACCACCTGGAACATTCTAGCAACCACATAGCAACGCCATAGCAACCACTTAAAACACCCTAGCAACCATCTTAAACACCCTAGCAACCACATAGCAACCTCTTAAACACCATAGCAACGCCATAGCAACCACCTTACACACCCTAGCAACCACATAGCAACGCCATAGCAACCACCTAAAACACCATAGCAACCACATAGCAACACCCTAGCAACCACTTGGAACACCCTAGCAACCACATAGCAACGCCATAGCAACCACTTGAAACACCCTAGCAACCATCTTAAACAACCTAGCAACCGCATAGCAACCTCTAAAACACCATAGCAACGCCATAGCAACCACCTTACACACCCTAGCAACCACATAGCAACGCCATAGCAACCACTTAAAACACCATAGCAACCACATAGCAACACCCTAGCAACCACATAGCAACGCCATAGCAACCTCTAAAACACCATAGCAACGCCATAGCAACCACCTTACACACCCTAGCAATAACATAGCAACGCCATAGCAACCATTTGGAACACCCTAGCAACCACATAGCAACACCCTAGCAACCACCTGAAACACCCTAGCAACCAACTTAAAGACCCTAGCAACCACATAGCAACGCCATAGCAACCACCTAAAACACCATAGCAACCACCTTACACACCCTAGCAACCACATAGCAACGCCATAGCAACCACCTAAAACACCATAGCAACCACATAGCAACACCCTAGCAACCACCTTACACACCCTAGCAACCACATAGCAACACCATAGCAACCACCTAAACCACCATAGCAACCACATAGCAACCACCTTAAACACCCTAGCAACCACATAGCAACGCTATAGCAACCACCTAAAACACCCTAGCAACCACATAGCAACGCCATAGCAACCACCTAAAACACCATAGCAACCACATAGCAACGCCCTAGCAACCACCTTAAACACCCTAGCAACCACATAGCAACGCCATAGCAACCACCTTAACACCCTAGCAACCACATAGCAACGCCATAGCAACCACCTAAAACACCATAGCAACCACATAGCAACACCCTAGCAACCACCTGCAACACCCTAGCAACCACATAGCAACGCCATAGCAACCACTTGGAACACCCTAGCAACCACATAGCAACACCCTAGCAACCACCTGGAACACCCTAGCAACCACATAGCAACGCCATAGCAACCACTTAAAACACCCTAGCAACCATCTTAAACACCCTAGCAACCACATAGCAACGCCATAGCAACCCACTTAGAACACCCTAGCAACCACCTGGAACACCTTAGCAACCAGCTTAAACACCCTAGCAACCACCTAAAACACCATAGCAACCAGATAGCAACACCCTAGCAACCACATAGCAACACCCTAGCAACCACCTGGAACACCCTAGCAACGCCATAGCAACCACCTAAAACACCATAGCAACCACATAGCAACGCCATAGCAACCACATAGCAACCACCTAAAACACCCTAGCAACCACATAGCAACGCCATAGCAACCACCTAAAACACCCTAGCAACCACATAGCAACGCCATAGCAACCACCTAAAACACCATAGCAACCACATAGCAACGCCATAGCAACCACATAGCAACGCTATAGCAACCACCTAAAACACCCTAGCAACCACATAGCAACGCCATAGCAACCACCTAAAACACCATAGCAACCACATAGCAACGCCATAGCAACCACCTGGAACACCCTAGCAACCACATAGCAACCTCTTAAAACACCCTAGCAACCATCTTTAACACCCTAGCAACCACATAGCAACGCCATAGCAACCACCTTAAACACCCTAGCAACCACATAGCAACGCCATAGCAAACACCTTACACACCCTAGCAACCACATAGCAACGCCATAGCAACCACCTAAAACACCATAGCAACCACCATAGCAACACCCTAGCAACCACCTGGAACACCTTAGCACCACATAGCAACGCCATAGCAACCACTTAAAACACCCTAGCAACCACATAGCAACACCCTAGCAACCAACTTAAAGACCCTAGCAACCACATAGCAACGCCATAGCAACCACCTAAAACACCATAGCAACCACATAGCAACACCCTAGCAACCAACTTAAAGACCCTAGCAACCACATAGCAACGCCATAGCAACCACCTAAAACACCATAGCAACCACATAGCAACACCCTAGCAACCACCTGGAACACCTTAGCAACCACATAGCAACGCCATAGCAACCACTTGGAACACCCTAGCAACCACATAGCAACACCCTAGCAACCAACTTAAAGACCCTAGCAACCACATAGCAACGCCATAGCAACCACCCTAAAACACCATAGCAAACACCTTAAACACCCTAGCAACCACATAGCAACGCCATAGCAACCACCTTACACAACCCTAGCAACCACATAGCAACGCCATAGCAACCACCTAAAACACCATAGCAACCACATAGCAACCACCTTAAACACCCTAGCAACCACATAGCAACGCCCTAGCAACCACCTAAAACACCCTAGCAACCACATAGCAACGCCATAGCAACCACCTAAAACACCATAGCAACCACATAGCAACGCCCTAGCAACCACCTTAAACACCCTAGCAACCGCATAGCAACGCCATAGCAACCACCTAAAACACCATAGCAACCACATAGCAACGCCCTAGCAACCACCTTAAACACCCTAGCAACCACATAGCAACGCCATAGCAACCACCTGGAACACCCTAGCAACCACATAGCAACGCCATAGCAACCACCTAAAACACCATAGCAACCACATAGCAACACCCTAGCAACCACCTGCAACACCCTAGCAACCACATAGCAACGCCATAGCAACCACTTGGAACACCCTAGCAACCACATAGCAACACCCTAGCAACCACCTGGAACACCCTAGCAACCACATAGCAACGCCATAGCAACCACTTAAAACACCCTAGCAACCATCTTAAACACCCTAGCAACCACATAGCAACGCCATAGCAACCACTTAGAACACCCTAGCAACCACCTGGAACACCTTAGCAACCAGCTTAAACACCCTAGCAACCACCTAAAACACCATAGCAACCAGATAGCAACACCCTAGCAACCACATAGCAACACCCTAGCAACCACCTGGAACACCCTAGCAACCACATAGCAACGCCATAGCAACCACTTTAAACACCCTAGCAACCATCTTAAACACCCTAGCAACCACATAGCAACGCCATAGCAACCACCTAAAACACCATAGCAACCACATAGCAAAACACCCTAGCAACCACTTGGAACACCCTAGCAACCACATAGCAACGCCATAGCAACCACTTGAAACACCCTAGCAACCATCTTAAACACCCTAGCAACCACATAGCAACCTCTAAAACACCATAGCAACGCCATAGCAACCACCTTACACACCCTAGCAACCACATAGCAACGCCATAGCAACCACTTAAAACACCATAGCAACCACATAGCAACACCCTAGCAACCACCTGGAACACCCTAGCAACGCCATAGCAACCACCTAAAACACCATAGCAACCACATAGCAACGCCATAGCAACCACATAGCAACCACCTAAAACACCCTAGCAACCACATAGCAACGCCATAGCAACCACCTAAAACACCCTAGCAACCACATAGCAACGCCATAGCAACCACCTAAAACACCATAGCAACCACATAGCAACGCCATAGCAACCACATAGCGACGCTATAGCAACCACCTAAAACACCCTAGCAACCACATAGCAACGCCATAGCAACCACCTAAAACACCATAGCAACCACATAGCAACGCCATAGCAACCACCTGGAACACCCTAGCAACCACATAGCAACCTCTTAAAACACCCTAGCAACCATCTTAAACACCCTAGCAACCACATAGCAACGCCATAGCAACCACCTTAAACACCCTAGCAACCACATAGCAACGCCATAGCAAACACCTTACACACCCTAGCAACCACATAGCAACGCCATAGCAACCACCTAAAACACCATAGCAACCACATAGCAACACCCTAGCAACCACCTGGAACACCTTAGCAACCACATAGCAACGCCATAGCAACCACTTTAAAACACCCTAGCAACCACATAGCAACACCCTAGCAACCAACTTAAAGACCCTAGCAACCACATAGCAACGCCATAGCAACCACCTAAAACACCATAGCAACCACATAGCAACACCCTAGCAACCAACTTAAAGACCCTAGCAACCACATAGCAACGCCATAGCAACCACCTAAAACACCATAGCAACCACATAGCAACACCCTAGCAACCACCTGGAACACCTTAGCAACCACATAGCAACGCCATAGCAACCACTTGGAACACCCTAGCAACCACATAGCAACACCCTAGCAACCAACTTAAAGACCCTAGCAACCACATAGCAACGCCATAGCAACCACCTAAAACACCATAGCAAACACCTTAAACACCCTAGCAACCACATAGCAACGCCATAGCAACCACCTTACACACCCTAGCAACCACATAGCAACGCCATAGCAACCACCTAAAACACCATAGCAACCACATAGCAACCACCTTAAAACACCCTAGCAACCACATAGCAACGCCCTAGCAACCACCTAAAACACCCTAGCAACCACATAGCAACGCCATAGCAACCACCTAAAACACCATAGCAACCACATAGCAACGCCCTAGCAACCACCTTAAACACCCTAGCAACCGCATAGCAACGCCATAGCAACCACCTGGAACACCCTAGCAACCACATAGCAACGCCATATCAACCACCTAAAACACCATAGCAACCACATAGCAACACCCTAGCAACCACCTGGAACACCCTAGCAACCTCATAGCAACGCCATAGCAACCACTTAAAACACCCTAGCAACCATCTTAAACACCCGAGCAACCACATAGCAACCTCTAAAACACCATAGCAACGCCATAGCAACCACCTTACACACCCTAGCAACCACATAGCAACGCCATAGCAACCACCTAAAACACCATAGCAACCACATAGCAACACCCTAGCAACCACCTGCAACACCCTAGCAACCACATAGCAACGCCATAGCAACCACTTGGAACACCCTAGCAACCACATAGCAACACCCTAGCAACCACCTGGAACACCCTAGCAACCACATAGCAACGCCATAGCAACCACTTAAAACACCCTAGCAACCATCTTAAACACCCTAGCAACCACATAGCAACGCCATAGCAACCACCTGGAACACCTTAGCAACCAGCTTAAACACCCTAGCAACCACCTAAAACACCATAGCAACCAGATAGCAACACCCTAGCAACCACCTAAAACACCATAGCAACCACATAGCAACACCCTAGCAACCAACTGGAACACCCTGGCAACCACATAGCAACGCCATAGCAACCACCTAAAACACCATAGCAACCACATAGCAACGCCATAGCAACCACCTGGAACACCTTAGCAACCAACTTAAACACCCTAGCAACCACATAGCAACGCCATAGCAACCACCTAAAACACCATAGCAACCACATAGCAACGCTATAGCAACCACCTAAAACACCCTAGCAACCACATAGCAACCACCTAAAACACCATAGCAACCACATAGCAACGCCCTAGCAACCACCTGGAACACCCTAGCAACCACATAACAACGCCATAGCAACCACCTGGAACACCCTAGCAACCACATAGCAACGCCATAGCAGCCACCTAAAATACCATAGCAACCACATAGCAACACCCTAGCAACCACCTGGAACATTCTAGCAACCACATAGCAACGCCCTAGCAACCATCTTAAACACCCTAGCAACCACATAGCAACCTCTTAAACACCATAGCAACGCCATAGCAACCACCTTACACACCCTAGCAACCACATAGCAACGCCATAGCAACCTCTAAAACACCATAGCAACGCCATAGCAACCACCTTACACACCCTAGCAATAACATAGCAACGCCATAGCAACCACTTGGAACACCCTAGCAACCACATAGCAACACCCTAGCAACCACCTGAAACACCCTAGCAACCAACTTAAAGACCCTAGCAACCACATAGCAACGCCATAGCAACCACCTAAAACACCATAGCAACCACCTTACACACCCTAGCAACCACATAGCAACGCCATAGCAACCACCTAAAACACCATAGCAACCACATAGCAACACCCTAGCAACCACATAGCAACGCCATAGCAACCACTTAAAACACCCTAGCAACCATCTTAAACACCCTAGCAACCACATAGCAACGCCATAGCAACCACTTGGAACACCCTAGCAACCACATAGCAACACCCTAGCAACCACCTAAACCACCATAGCAACGCTATAGCAACCACCTAAAACACCCTAGCAACCACATAGCAACGCCATAGCAACCACCTAAAACACCATAGCAACCACATAGCAACGCCCTAGCAACCACCTTAAACACCCTAGCAACCACATAGCAACGCCATAGCAACCACCTGGAACACCCTAGCAACCACATAGCAACGCCATAGCAACCACCTAAAACACCATAGCAACCACATAGCAACACCCTAGCAACCACCTGCAACACCCTAGCAACCACATAGCAACGCCATAGCAACCACTTGGAACACCCTAGCAACCACATAGCAACACCCTAGCAACCACCTAAAACACCCTAGCAACCACATAGCAACGCCATAGCAACCACTTAAAACACCCTAGCAACCATCTTAAACACCCTAGCAACCACATAGCAACGTTATAGTAACCACTTAGAACACCCTAGCAACCACCTGGAACACCTTAGCAACCAGCTTAAACACCCTAGCAACCACCTAATACACCATAGCAACCACATAGCAACCACCTTAAACACCCTAGAAACCACATAGCAACGCTATATCAACCACCTAAAACACCCTAGCAACCACATAGCAACCACCTAAAACACCATAGCAACCACATAGCAACGCCCTAGCAACCACCTGGAACACCCTAGCAACCACATAACAACGCCATAGCAACCACCTGGAACACCCTAGCAACCACATAGCAACGCCATAGCAGCCACCTAAAATACCATAGCAACCACATAGCAACACCCTAGCAACCACCTGGAACATTCTAGCAACCACATAGCAACGCCCTAGCAACCATCTTAAACACCCTAGCAACCACATAGCAACCTCTTAAACACCATAGCAACGCCATAGCAACCACCTTACACACCCTAGCAACCACATAGCAACGCCATAGCAACCTCTAAAACACCATAGCAACGCCATAGCAACCACCTTACACACCCTAGCAATAACATAGCAACGCCATAGCAACCACTTGGAACACCCTAGCAACCACATAGCAACACCCTAGCAACCACCTGAAACACCCTAGCAACCAACTTAAAGACCCTAGCAACCACATAGCAACGCCATAGCAACCACCTAAAACACCATAGCAACCACCTTACACACCCTAGCAACCACATAGCAACGCCATAGCAACCACCTAAAACACCATAGCAACCACATAGCAACACCCTAGCAACCACATAGCAACGCCATAGCAACCACTTAAAACACCCTAGCAACCATCTTAAACACCCTAGCAACCACATAGCAACGCCATAGCAACCACTTGGAACACCCTAGCAACCACATAGCAACACCCTAGCAACCACCTAAACCACCATAGCAACGCTATAGCAACCACCTAAAACACCCTAGCAACCACATAGCAACGCCATAGCAACCACCTAAAACACCATAGCAACCACATAGCAACGCCCTAGCAACCACCTTAAACACCCTAGCAACCACATAGCAACGCCATAGCAACCACCTGGAACACCCTATCAACCACATAGCAACGCCATAGCAACCACCTAAAACACCATAGCAACCACATAGCAACACCCTAGCAACCACCTGCAACACCCTAGCAACCACATAGCAACGCCATAGCAACCACTTGGAACACCCTAGCAACCACCTAATACACCATAGCAACCAGATAGCAACACCCTAGCAACCACATAGCAACACCCTAGCAACCACCTGGAACACCCTAGCAACCACATAGCAACGCCATAGCAACCACTTTAAACACCCTAGCAACCATCTTAAACACCCTAGCAACCACATAGCAACCTCTAAAACACCATAGCAACGCCATAGCAACCACCTTACACACCCTAGCAACCACATAGCAACGCCATAGCAACCACTTAAAACACCCTAGCTACCATCTTACACACCCTAGCAACCACATAGCAACGCCATAGCAACCACCTAAAACACCATAGCAACCACATAGCAACGCCATAGCAACCACCTGGAACACCCTAACAACCACATAGCAACGCCATAGCAACCACCTAAAACTCCCTAGCAACCTTCTTAAACACCCTAGCAACCACATAGCAACGCCATCTAGGACTCCAAACAATACTTCATAGTGGTTACTGGAGTGTTACAATAGGTTGTTAGGGAGTTGATTGGTGCTTGTTTGGGAGTATAACAGCAGTGTTACAGGTGGTTGTTATGGAGTTGATTGATGGTTGGTAGGGAGTTGATTGGTGATTGTTAGGGAGTGTTACTGAAGTGTTTCTTGTGGTTGTTAGGGAGTTGATTGGGGGTTGTTAGGGAGTGTTACTGGGGTGTTCCAGTTGGTTGTTTGGGAGTTGATTGGTAATTGTTAGGGAGTGTTACTGAGGTGTTTCTGTTGGTTGTTAGGGAGTTGATTGGTGGTTGTTAGGGAGTTGATTGGCGGTTGTTAGGGAGAGTTACTGGGGGTTGTTAGGGAGTTGATTGGTGGATGTTAGGGAGTTGATTGGCGGATGTTAGGGAGTTGATTGGTGATTGTTAAGGAGTGTTACTGAGGTGTTTCTGGTGGTTGTTAGGGAGTTGATTGGGAGTGTTACTGGGGTGTTACAGGTGGTTGTTAGGGATTGTAAGCGAGTGTTACTGAGGTGTTACAGGTAGTTGTTAGCGATTGATTTTTGGTTGTTAGGGAGTTGATTGGTCATTGTTAGGGAGTGTTACTGAGGTGTTTCTGGTGGTTTTTAGGGAGTTGATTGGTGGTTGTTAGGGAGTGTTACTGGGGTGTTACAGGTCGTTGTTAGCGATTGATTGGTGGTTGGTAGGGAGTTGATTGGTGATTGTAAGGGACTGTTACTGAGGTGCTACAGGTAGTTGTTAGCGATTGATTGTTTGTTGTTAGGGAGTTGATTGGTCATTATTAGGGAGTGTTACTGAGGTGTTTCTGGTGGTGTTTAGGGAGTTGATTCGTGATTGTTAGGGAGTGTGACTGTGGTGTCACCGGTAGTTGATTGGGGTTTTTAGGGAGTGTTACTCGTGTGTTACAGGTAGTTGTTAGTGAGTGTTACTGGGGTGTTTCAGGTGGTTGTTAAAGAGTGTTACTGGGGTGTTACAGGAGGTTGTTTGCGATTGATTGGTGGTTGTTAGGGAGTTGATTAGTGATTATAAAAGAGTGTTATTGAGGTGTTTCTGGTGCTTGTTAGGGAGTTCATTGGTGATTGTTAGGGAGTTGATTGGTGATTGTTAGGGAGTGTTACTGAGGTGTTTCTGGTGGTTGTTAGGGAATTGATTTGGGGTTGTTAGGGAGTGTTACTGTGGTGTGACCGGTAGTTGTTAGCGATTGATTAATGGTTGTTAGGGAGTTGATTAGTGATTGTAAGGGAGTGTTACTGAGGTGTTTCTGGTGGTTGTTAGGGAGTTGATTGGTGGTTGTTAGGGAGTTGATTGGTGATTGTTAGGGAGTGTTACTGAGGTGTTTCTGGTGGTTGTTAGGGAATTGATTTGGGGTTGTTAGGGAGTGTTACTGTGGTGTGACCGGTAGTTGTTAGCGATTGATTAATGGTTGTTAGGGAGTTGATTGCTGATTGTTAGGGAGTGTTACTGAGGTGTTTCTGGTGGTTGTTAAGGAGTTGATTGGGGGTTGTTAGGGAGTGTTACTGGTGTTACAGGTGGTTGTTAGGGAGTTGATTGGCGGATGTTAGAGAGTTGATTGGTGATTGTTAAGAAGTGTTACTGGGGTGTTTCTGGTGGTTGTTAGCGATTGATTGGTTGTTATTAGAGAGTTGATTGGTGGTTGTTAGGAAGTTGATTGGTGATTGTTAGGGAGTGTTATTGGGGTGTTACAGGTGGTTGTTAGGGGTTGTTAGGGAGTGTTACTGGGGTGTTACAGGTGGTTGTTAGCGATTGATTAATGGTTGTTAGGGGGTTGTTAGGGAGTGTTACTGGGGTGTTACAGGTTGTTGTAAGGGGGTTGTTAGGTGTTACTGGCGTGTTACAGGTGGTTGTTAGGAGTTGATTGGTGATTGTTAGGGAGTGTTTCTGCGGTGTGACCGGTAGTTGTTAGGCAGTTGATTGGTGGTGTTTATGGAGTGTTACTGGGGTGTTACAGGTGGTTGTTACGGATTTGATTGGTGGTTGTTAGGGAGTTGATTGGAGTTGCTAGAGAGTGTTAATGGGGTGTTACAGGTCGTTGTTAGGGTGTTTATTGGAGGTTGTTACGGAGTGTTACTGGGGTGGTACAGGTGGTTGTTTGCGATTTTTTGGTGGTTGTTAGGGAGTTGATTGGGGGTTGTGAGGTAGTGTTACTCGGGTGTTACAGGTGGTTGTTAGCGATTGATTGGTGGTTGTTTTGGAGTTGATTGGGGGTTGTTGGGGAGTGGTACTGAGGTGTTTCTGGTGGTTATTAGGGAGTTTATTGGGGTTGTTTCGGAGTGTTACTGGGGTGTTACAAATGGTTGTTAGGGAGTTGATTGGGGGTTGTTAGGGAGTGTTACTGGGGTGTTTCAGGTCGTTATTAGGGCTTTGTTTGGTGTTGTTCTGGAGTTGATTGGAGTTGTTAGGGAGTTTTACTGGGGTGTTACACGTGGTTGTTAGGGAGTCAATTGGTGATTGTTAGGGAGCGTTACTGGGGTGTTACTGGTGGTTGTAAGGGCGTTGATTGGTGGTTGATAGTGAGTTGATTGGGGTTGTTAGGGAGTGTTACTGGGGTGTTTCTGGTGGTTGTTAGGGAGTTGATTGGTGATTGTTAGGGAGTGTTACTGGGGTGTTACAGTTGGTTGTAAGGGAGTTGATACGGGGTTGTTAGGGAGTTGATTGGTGATTGGTAGAGAGTGTTTCTGATGTGTTTCTTGTGGTTGTTTGGGAGTTGATTGGGGGTTGTTAGGGAGTGTTACTGGGGTGTTTCTGGTGGTTGTTAGGGAGTTGATTTGTGATTGTTAGGGAGTGTTACTAGGGTGTTACAGGTGGTTGTTAGCGATTGATTGATGGTTGTTAGGGAGTTGATTGGGGTTGTTAGGGAGTGTTACTGGGGTGTTACAGGTGGTTGTTTCTGATTGATTGGTGGTTCTTAAGGAGTGTTATTGGGGTGTTACAGTTGGTTGTTAGGGAGTCAGTTGGTGATCGTTAGGGAGCGTTACTGGGGTGTTACTGGTGGTTGTTAGGTAGTTGATTGGGGATGTTAGGGAGTGTTTCTGGGGCGTTACAGGTGGTTGTAAGGGCGTTGATTGGTGGTTGATAGGGAGTGTTACTGGTGGTTGTTAGGTAGTTGATTGGGTATGTTAGGGAGTGTTACTGGGGCGTTACAGGTGGTTGTAAGGGCGTTGATTGGTGGTTGATAGTGAGTTGATTGCTGGTTGTTAGGGAGTGTTACTGGGGTGTTTCTGGTGGTTGTTAGGTAGTTGATTGGTGATTGATAGGGAGTGTTACTGCGGTGTTTCTGGTTGTTGTTAGGGAGTTGATTGGTGATTGTTAGGGAGTGTTACTAGGGTGTTACAGGTGGTTGTTAGCGATTGATTGATGGTTGTTAGGGAGTTGATTAGGGGTGGTTAGGGAGTGTTACTGGGGTGTTTCTGGTGGTTGTAAGGGCGTTGATTGGTGGTTGATAGTGAGTTGATTGGGGTTGTTAGGGAGTGGTACTGGGATGTTTCTGGTGGTTGTTAGGGAGTTGATTGGTGATTGTTAGGGAGTGTTACTGGGGTGTTACAGGTGGTTGTTTGCGATTGATTGGTGGTTGTTAAGGAGTGTTATTGGGGTGTTACAGGTGTTTGGTAGGGAGTCAATTGGTGATTGTTAGGGAGCGTTACTGGGGTGTTACTGGTGGTTGTTAGGTAGTTGATTGGGGATGTTAGGGAGTGTTACTGGGGCGTTACAGGTGGTTGTAAGGGCGTTGATTGGTGGTTGATAGTGAGTTGATTGGGGTTGTTAGGGAGTGTTACTGGGGTGTTGTTTCTGGTGGTTGTTAGGGAGTTTGATTGGTGATTGTTAGGGAGTGTTACTGGGGTGTTTCTTCTGGTGTGGTTGTTAGGGAGTTGATTGGTGATTGTTAGGGAGTGTTACTAGGGTGTTACAGGTGGTTGTTAGCGATTGATTGATGGTTGTTAGGGAGTTGATTGGGGTTGTTAGGGAGTGTTACTGGGGTGTTTCTGGTGGTTGTTAGGTAGTTGATTGGTGATTGATAGGGAGTGTTACTGCGGTGTTTCTGGTTGTTGTTAGGGAGTTGATTGGTGATTGTTAGGTAGTGTTACTAGGGTGTTACAGGTGGTTGTTAGCGATTGATTGATGGTTGTTAGGGAGTTGATTAGGGGTGGTTAGGGAGTGTTACTGGGGTGTTTCTGGTGGTTGTAAGGGCGTTGATTGGTGGTTGATAGTGAGTTGATTGGGGTTGTTAGGGAGTGTTACTGGGGTGTTTCTGGTGGTTGTTAGGTAGTTGATTGGTGATTGATAGGGCGTGTTACTGCGGTGTTTCTGGTGGTTGTTAGGGAGTTGATTGGTGATTGTTAGGGAGTGTTACTAGGGTGTTACAGGTGGTTGTTAGCGATTGATTGATGGTTGTTAGGGAGTTGATTAGGGGTGGTTAGGGAGTGTTATTGGGGTGTTTTTGGTGGTTGTTAAAGAGTTGATTGGTGATTGTTAGGAAGTGTTACTGGGGTGTTACAGTTGGGTATTAGGGAGTTGATTGGGGGTTGTTAGGGAGTGTTACTGAGGTGTTTCTGGTGGTTGTTAGGGAGTTAATTGGGGGTTGTTAGAGAGTGTTACTGGGGTGTTACAAATGGTTGTTAGGGAGTTGATTGGGGGTTGTTAGCGAGTAGTACTGGGGTGTTACAGGTGGTTGTAAGGGCGTTGATTGGTGGTTGAAAGGGAGTTGATTGGGGTTTTTAGGGAGTGTTACTGGGGTGTTACTGGTGGTTGTTAGGTAGTTGATTGGGGGTTGTTAGCGAGTGTTACTGGGGTGTTACAGGTGGTTGTAAGGGCGTTGATTGGTGGTTGAAAGGGAGTTGATTGGGGTTGTTAAGGTGTGTTACTGGGGTGTAACTGGTGGTTGTTAGGTATTTGATTGGGGGTTGTTAGGGAGTGTTACTGGGGTGTTACAGGTGGTTGTAAGGGCGTTGATTTGTGGTTGATAGGGAGTTGATTGGGGTTGTTAGGCAGTGTTACTGGGGTGTTACTGGTGATTGTTAGGTAGTTGATTGGGGGTTGTTAGGGAGTGTTACTGGGGTGTTTCTGGTGGTTGTTAGGGAGTTGATTGGTGATTGTTAGGGAGTGTTACTGGGGTGTTACAGGTGGTTGTTTGCGATTGATTGGTGGTTCTTAAGGAGTGTTATTGGGGTGTTACAGGTGGTTGTTAGGGAGTCAATTGGTGATCGTTAGGGAGCGTTACTGGGGTGTTACTGGTGGTTGTTAGGTAGTTGATTGCGGATGTTAGGGAGTGTTACTGGGGCGTTACAGGTGGTTGTAAGGGCGTTGATAGGGAGTTGATTGGGGTTGTTAGGGAGTGTTACTGGGGTGTTTCTGGTGATTGTTAGGTAGTTGATTGGGGGTTGTTAGGGAGTGTTACTGGGGTGTTTCTGGTGGTTGTTAGGGAGCTGATTGGTGATTGTTAGGGAGTGTTACTGGGGTGTTACAGGTGGTTGTTTGCGATTGATTGGTGGTTGTTAGGGAGTTGATTAGGGGTGGTTAGGGAGTGTTACTGGGGTGTTTCTGGTGGTTGTAAGGGCGTTGATTTGTGGTTGATAGTGAGTTTATTGGGGTTGTTAGGGAGTGTTACTGGGGTGTTTCTGGTGGTTGTTAGGGAGTTGATTGGTGATTGTTAGTGAGTGTTACTGGGGTGTTACAGGTGGTTGTTTGCGATTGATTGGTGGTTGTTAAGGAGTGTTATTGGGGTGTTACAGGTGTTTGTTAGTGAGTCAATTGGTGATTGTTAGGGAGCGTTACTGGGGTGTTACTGGTGGTTGTTAGGTAGTTGATTGGGGATTTTAGGGAGTGTTACTGGGGCGTTACAGGTGGTTGTAAGGGCGTTGATTGGTGGTTGATAGTGAGTTGATTAGGGTTGTTAGGGAGTGTTACTGGGGTGTTTCTGGTGGTTGTTAGGGAGTTGATTGGTGATTGTTAGGGAGTGTTATTGGGGTGTTTCTGGTGGTTGTTAGGGAGTTGATTTGTGATTGTTAGGGAGTGTTACTAGGGTGTTACAGGTGGTTGTTAGCGATTGATTGATGGTTGTTAGGGAGTTGATTGGGGTTGTTAGGGAGTGTTACTGGGGTGTTTCTGGTGGTTGTTAGGTAGTTGATTGGTGATTGATAGGGAGTGTTACTGCGGTGTTTCTGGTTGTTGTTAGGGAGTTGATTGGTGATTGTTAGGGATTGTTACTAGGGTGTTACAGGTGGTTGTTAGCGATTGATTGATGGTTGTTAGTGAGTTGATTAGGGGTGGTTAGGGAGTGTTACTGGGGTGTTTCTGGTGGTTGTAAGGGCGTTGATTGGTGGTTGATAGTGAGTTGATTGGGGTTGTTAGGGAGTGTTACTGGGGTGTTTCTGGTGGTTGTTAGGTAGTTGATTGGTGATTGTTAGGGAGTGTTACTAGGGTGTTACAGGTGGTTGTTAGCGATTGATTGATGGTTGTTAGGGAGTTGATTAGGGGTGGTTAGGGAGTGTTATTGGGGTGTTTCTGGTGGTTGTTAGGGAGTTGATTGGTGATTGTTAGGAAGTGTTACTGGGGTGTTACAGTTGGGTATTAGGGAGTTGATTGGGGGTTGTTAGGGAGTGTTACTGGGGTGTTACAAATGGTTGTTAGGGAGTTGATTGGGGGTTGTTAGCGAGTAGTACTGGGGTGTTACAGGTGGTTGTAAGGGCGTTGATTGGTGATTGAAAGGGAGTTGATTGGGGTTGTTAGGGAGTGTTACTGGGGTGTTACAGGTGGTTGTAAGGGCGTTGATTGGTGGTTGAAAGGGAGTTGATTGGGGTTGTTAAGGAGTGTTACTGGGGTTGTAACTGGTGGTTGTTAGGTATTTGATTGGGGGTTGTTAGGGAGTGTTACTGGGGTGTTACAGATGGTTGTAAGGGCGTTGATTGGTGGTTGATAGGGAGTTGATTGGGGTTGTTAGGGAGTGTTACTGGGGTGTTACAGGTGGTTGTAAGGGCGTTGATTGGTGGTTGAAAGGGAGTTGATTGGGGTTGTTAAGGAGTGTTACTGGGGTGTAACTGGTGGTTGTTAGGTATTTGATTGGGGGTTGTTAGGGAGTGTTACTGGGGTGTTACAGGTGGTTGTAAGGGCGTTGATTGGTGGTTGATAGGGAGTTGATTGGGGTTGTTAGGGAGTGTTACTGGGGTGTTACTGGTGATTGTTAGGTAGTTGATTGGGGGTTGTTAGGGAGTGTTACTGGGGTGTTACAGGTGGTTGTTAGGGAGTCAATTGGTGATCGTTAGGGAGCGTTACTGGGGTGTTACTGGTGGTTGTTAGGTAGTTGATTGGGGATGTTAGGGAGTGTTACTGGGGCGTTACAGGTGGTTGTTTGCGATTGATTGGTGTTTGTTAGGGAGTTGATTAGGGGTTGTTAAGGAGTGTTACTGGAATGTGACTGGTGGTCGTTAGGGCGTGGATTGAGGGAGTTACTGACGTGTTTTTGGTGGTTATTAGGGAGTTTATTGGGGTTGAAACGGAGTGTTACTTGGGTGTTACAGGTGGTTGTTTGCGATTGATTGGTGATTGTTAGGGAGTTGATTAGGGGTTGTTAGTGATTGTAACCGGGGTATTACAGGTGGTTATTAGAAAGGTGATTGGTGGTTGTTAGAGAGTGTTCCAGGGGTGTTATCGTAACACTTCGTAGCAACTACCAATCAATTTCCTACGTACTTCCTGTAACACCTCAGAAACACTCCTCATCAACCACCAATCAAATTTCTAACAACCACCAAAAAACTCGACAATAACCATCAAAAACTCCCTGTAGTACCCCAGTATCAATCCCTAAAACTCCCAATCAACTCCCTAACTCACCTTAGTAACACCCTTGTATCCACCATTCATCTCCCTAACAACCACTAGTAGCACACCAGTAACACTTCATAATAATCACCAATCAACGCCCTAACAACCTCCAATCAATCGTTAACAACCACCTGTAACACCCCAGTAACACTCCATAACAACCACCAATCAACTACCTAACAACCATCAGTAACACCCCAGTATCACTCCCTAACAACCCCCAATCAGTTCCCAAACAACCACCATTCAACTCCCTAACAACCACCTGTAACACCTCAGTAACACTCCATAACAACCCCAATAAACTCCCTAACAAGCACCAGTCAATCACCTGTAATACCCCAGTAACACTCCCTAACAACCCTCAATCAATTCACTTACAACCACCAATCAATCGCTAACAACCACCTGTAACACCCCAGTACCACTCCCTAACAACCCCCAATCAGTTCCCTAACAACCACCATTCAACTCCCTAACAACCACCTGTAACACCTCAGTAACACTTCCTAACAACCCCAATCAACTCCCTAACAAGCACCAGTCAAACACCTGTAATACCCCAGTAACACTCCCTAACAACCCTCAATCAATTCACTAACATCCACCAATCAACTCCCTAACAACCACCAATCATTAGCTAACATCCACCTGTAACACCCCAGTAACTCTTCCTAACAACCACCAATCAACTCCCTTACAACCACCTGTAACACTCCAGTAACACTCCCTAACAACCCGAATCAACTCCTTTACAATCACCAATTAACCACCTGTAACCCCCCAGTAACACTACCTAACAACACCCAATCAACTCCCTAACAACCACCAATCATTCGCTAACAACCAGCTGTAACACGCAGGTAAAACTCCATAACAATCACCAATCAACTCCCTAACAACCACCAATCAATCGCTAACAACCACCTGTAACACCCCAGTAACACTCCATAACAACCACCAATCAACTTCCTTACAACCACTAATCAAGGCCCGAAAAACCACCTGTAACACCCTAGTAACACTCCCTAACAACCCCAATCAACTCCTTTACAATCACCAATTAACCACCTGTAACCCCCCAGTAACACTACCTAACAACCCCCAATCAACTCCTTAACAACCACCAATCATTCGCTAACAACCAGCTGTAACACGCAGATAAAACTCCATAACAATCACGAATCAACTCCCTAACAACCACCAATCAATCGCTAACAACCACCTGTAACACCCCAGTAACACTCCATAACAACCACCAATCAACTACCTAACAACCACCAATCAACCACCTGTAACATCCCAATAACACTCCCTAACAACCTCCAATCAATCGCTAAAAACCACCTGTAACACCTCAGTAACACTCCTTAAAAACCAGAATCAACTCACTAACAACCACTAATCAATCGCTAACAACCACCTGTAACACGCCAGTAACACTCCCTAACAACCTCAATCATCTCCCTAAAAACCACCAATCAACCACCTGTAACATCCCAATAACACTCCCTAACAACCTCCAATCAATCGCTAAAAACCACCTGTAACACCTCAGTAAGACTCCCTAACAACCACAATCAACTCCCTAACAATCACCTGTAACACCTCAGTAACACTCCCTAACAACCCCAATCAACTCCCTAACAAGCACCAGTCAATCACCTGTAATACCCCAGAAACACTCCCTAACAACCCCCAATCAGTTCCCTAACAACCACCATTCAACTCCCTAACAACCACCTGTAACACCTCAGTAACACTCCCTAACAACCCCAATCAACTCCCTAACAAGCACCAGTCAATCACCTGTAATACCCCAATAACACTCCCTAACAACCCTCAATCAATTCACTAACATCCACCAATCAACTCCCTAACAACCACCAATCATTAGCTAACATCCACCTGTAACACCCCAGTAACTCTTCCTAACAACCACCAATCAACTCCCTTACAACCACCTGTAACACCCCAGTAACACTCCCTAACAACCCCAATCAACTCCTTTACAATCACCAATTAACCACCTGTAACCCCCCAGTAACACAACCTAACAACCCCCAATCAACTCCTTAACAACCACCAATCATTCGCTAACAACCAGCTGTAACACGCAGGTAAAACTCCATAACAATCACCAATCAACTCCCTAACAACCACCAATCAATCGCTAACAACCACCTGTAACACCCCAGTAACACTCCATAACAACCACCAATCAACTACCTAACAACCACCAATCAACCACCTGTAACATCCCAATAACACTCCCTAACAACCTCCAATCAATCGCTAAAAACCACCTGTAACACCTCAGTAAGACTCCCTAACAACCACAATCAACTCACTTACAACCACCAATCAAACGCCCTAACAACCACCTGTAACACCCCAGTAAAACTCCCCTAACAATCACCAATCAATTCCCTTACAATCCATCAATCAATCGCTAACAACCACCAGTAACAACCCAGTAACACTCCCTAACAACACCAATCAACCCCCTTACAACCACCAATCAACCACCTATAACACCCCAATAACACTCCCTAACAACCCCAAATCAACTCCCGAACAACAACCAGAAAACACCTCAGTAAACACTCCCTAACATTCACCAATCAACTCCCTAACAACCACCAGTAACACCGCAGTAACACTCCCTAACATCACCAATTAACTCCCTAACAACCACCTGTAACACCCCAGTAAAACTCACTAACAACCACCAATCAACTCCCTAACCACAACCTGTCACACCCCAATAATACTCCCTAACAACCCCCTGTAACACTCCCTAAAAACCACTAAGCAACTCCCTAACAACCAACTGTAACAATCCAGTAACCACTATGTAGTATTGTATGGCGTCTTAGATGGTTGCTAGGGTGTTGTTATTTGGTTGCTAGGGTGTTTATGGTGGTTGCTAGGGTGTCGCTATGTGGTTGCTAGATGTTTTATGTTGTTGCTAGGTGGTTGCTATGGAGACATACATGGTTGCTAGGGTATTGCTATGTGGTTGCTATGGTGTTCCAGGTGGTTTCTAGAATGTTTTTATGTGGTTGCTAGGGTGTTTTATGTGGTTGCTAGGGTGTTGCAATGTGTTTGTTAGGGTGTTGCTATGTGGTTGCTAGGGTGTTTTAGGTGGTTGCTGGGGTGTTGCTATGTGGTTGCTCGGCTGTTAATCGGTGGTTGCTATGGAGTCCTAGATGGTTGATAGAGTATTGCTATGTGGTTGCTAGGGTGTTCCAAGTGGTTGCTATGGTGTTGCACTGAGGTTGCTTGGGTGTTCCAGGTGGTTGCTAGGGAGTTGCTATGTGGTTGCTAGGGTGTAGCTGAGTGGTTGCTTGGAATATGATTGGTGTTCTTTGTAAGTGTTTTTCTTGGGTGTTACATGTGGTTGTTACAGAGTTGATTGCTGGTTGTTAGGGAGTGTTACTGGGGTGTTTCAGGTGGTTGTTTGCGATTGATTGGTGGTGGTTGGTGTTGAGTGTTATTGGGGTGTTACAGGTGGTTGTTAGGGAGTTTGATTAGTGATTGTTAGGGAGTGTTACTGGGGTGTTACTGGTGGTTGTTAGGTAGTTGATTGATGGATGTTAGGGAGTGTTACTGGGGAGTTACAGGTGGTTGTAAGGGCGTTGATTGGTGGTTGATAGGGAGTTGATTGGGGTTGTTAGGGAGTGTTCCTGGGGTGTTTCTGGTGGTTGTTAGGGAGTTGATTGGTGATTTTTAGGGAGTGTTACTGGGGTGTTCTGGTGGTGGTTAGATGGAGTTGATTGGGGGTTGTTAGGGAGATGTTACTGGGTGTGTTACAGGTGGTTGTTAGGGAGTTGATTGGTGATTGTTAGGGAGCGTTACTGGGGTGTTACTGGTGGTTGTTAGGTAGTTGATTGGGGATGTTATGGAGTGTTACTGGCTGTTACAGGTGGTTGTTTGCGATTGATTTGTGGTTTTTAAGGAGTGTTATTGGGGTGTTACTGGTGGTTGTTAGGGAGTTGATTGGTGATTGTTAGGGAGCGTTACTGGGGTGTTACTGGTGGTAGTTAGGTAGTTGATTGGGGATGTTAGGGAGTGTTACTGGGGTGTTACAGGTGGTTGTAAGGGCGTTGTTTGGTGGTTGATAGGGAGTTTATTTTATGGGGTTGTTAGGGGAGTGTTACTGGGGTGTTTCTGGTGGTTGTTAGGGAGTTGATTGGTGATTGTTAGGGAGTGTTACTAGGGTGTTACAGGTGGTTGTTAGCGATTGATTGATGGTTGTTAGGGAGTTGATTAGGGGTGTTTAGGGAGTGTTACTGGGGTGTTATAGGTGGTTGTAAGGGCGTTGATTGGTGGTTAATAGGGAATTAATTGGGGTTGTTAGGGAGTGTTACTGGGGTGTTTCTGGTGGTTTTTAGGGAGTTGATTTGTGATCGTTAGGGAGTGTTACTGGGGTGTTACAGTTGTTTGCTAGGGAGTTGATTGGGGGTTGTTAGGGAGTGTTACTGAGGTGTTTCTGGTGGTTGTTAGGGAGTTCATTGGGGGTTGTTAGGGAGTATTACTGGGGTGTTACAGGTGGTTGTTTTGCGATTGATTGGTGGTTGTGTTAAGGTGTGTTATTGGGGTGTTTACTGGTGGTTGTTAGGGAGTTGATTGGTGATTGTTAGGGAGCGGTACTAGGGTGTTACTGGTGGTTGTTAGGTAGTTGATTGGGGATGTTAGGGAGTGGTTAACTGGGGTGTTACAGGTGGTTGTTAGGGAGTTGATTGGTGAGTTGTTAGGGAGTGTTACTGGGGGTGTTTCTGGTGGTTGTTAGGGAGTTGATTGGTGATTGTTTAGGGAGTGTACTGAGGTGTTTACAGGTGGTTTGTGTTGCGATGATTGGTGGTTTTTAAGGAGTGTTATTAGGGTGTTACTGGTGGTTGTTAGGGAGTTGATTGGTGATTGTTAGGGAGTTTATTGGGGTTGTTAGGGAGTGTTACTGGGGGGTGTTTCTGGTGGTTGTTAGGGAGTTGATTGGGGGTTGTTAGGGAGTGTTACTGAGGTGTTTCTGGTGGTTGTTAGGGAGTTCATTTGGGGTTGTTAGAAAGTGTTACTGGGGTGTTTCTGGTGGTTATTAGGGAGTTGATTGGTGATTGTTAGGGAGTGTTACTGGGGTGTTACAGTTGGTTGTTAGGGAGTTGATAGGGGGTTGTTAGGCAGTTGATTGCTGATTGTTAGAGAGTGTTACTGAGGTGTTTCTGGTGGTTGTTAGGGAGTTGATTGGGGTTTGTTAGAGAGTGTTACTGGGGTGTTACAGGTGGTTTTTTTGCGATTGATTGGTGATTGTTAGGGACGTTACTGGGGTGTTACTGGTGGTTGTTAGGTAGTTTGATTGGGGATGTTAGGGAGTGTTACTGGGGTGTTACAGGTGGTTGTAAAGGGCGACACTTGATTGGTGGTTGATAGGGAGTTTATTGGGGTTGTTATGGAGTGTTACTGGGGTGTTTCTGGTGGTTGTTAGGGAGTTGATTGGTGATTGTTAGGTGAGTGTTACTGGGGTGTTACAGTTGGTTAGTATTAGGGATTGATTGGGGGTTGTTTAGGAGTTTATTGGTGATTGTTAGCGGTTGTTACTTGGGTGTTTCTGGTGGTTGTTATGGAGTTGATTGGTGATTGTTAGAGAGTGTTACTGAGGTGTTTCTGGTGGTTGTTAGGGAGTTGATTGGGGGTTGTTAGGGTGTGTTACTGGGGTGTTACAGGTGGTTGTTAGGGAGTTGATTGAGGGTTGTTAGGGAGCGTTTACTGGGGGTGTTACTGGTGGTTGTTAGGGAGTTGATTGGGGATGTTAGGGAGTGTTTACTGGGGTGTTACAGGTGGTTGTAAGGGATGGTTGTTTTAAGGAAGTGGTATTGGGAGTTTTGTGGTTAGGGAGTTGATTGGGGTTTACAGTTTGTTGGGAGGGTTACTGGGGTGTTACAGGTGGTTTAAGGGCGTTGATCTGGTGGTTGATTTAGGGAGTTGATTGGTGATTGTTAGGGAGTGTTTCTGGGGTGTTACATGGTGGTTGTTTTGCGATTGATTGGTGTTGTTAAGGAGTGTTATTGGGGTGTTTAACTGGTGGTTGTTAGGGAGTTGATTTGGTGATTGTTAGGGAGCGTTACTGGGGTGTTACTGGTGGTTGTTAGGTAGTTGATTGGGATGGTAGGGAGTGTTACTGGGGGTGTTACAGGTGGTTGTAAGGGCGTTGATTGGTGGTTGAATATGGAGTTGATTATGATTGTTAGGGAGTAAATTACTGGGGTGTTACAGGTGGTTGTTTGCGATTGATTGGTGGTTGTTAAAAAGTGTTACTGGGGTGTTTACTGGTGGTTGTTAGGGAGTTGATTGGTGATTGTTAGGCAGCGTTACTGGGGTGTTACTGGTGGTTGTTAGGTAGTTGATTGGGGATGTTAGGGAGTGTTACTGGGGGGGTGTTACAGTTGGTTGTAAGGCGTTGTTTGGTGGTTGATAGGGAGTTTATTGGGGTTGTTAGGGAGTGTTACTGTGTTGTTTCTGGTGGTTGTTAGGTAGTTGATTGGTTGATTTTTAGGAGGGAGTGTTACTAGAGGTGTTACATGTGGTTGGTAATTGTTTGCGATTGGATTGATTTGTTGGTTGTTGGGGAGTTGTTATTAGGGTGTGTTTACCCTGGTGGGTTGTTAGGGAGTGTTGACTGTGTAGGGAGTGTATACTGGGGTTGTACAAGTGGTGGTGGTGGGCGTTTGACTTGGGTGGTTGATAAGGGGAGTTAGATTGGGGTTTGTTAGGGGAGTTTTACTGGGTGTTTCTGGTGGTTGTTAGGGAGTTGATTGGTGATCGTTAGGGAGTGTTACTGGGGTGTTACCAGTTGGTTGTAAGGGGGTTGATTGGGGGTTGTTAGGGAGTGTTACTGAGGTGTTTTCTGGTGTTTGTTAGGGAGTTCATTAGGGGGGTTGTTAGGGAGTATTACTGGGGTGTTACAGGTGGTTGTTTGCGATTGATTGGTGGTTGTTAAGGAGTGTTATTGGGGTGTTACTGGTGGTTTTTTTAGGGAGTTGATTGGTGATTGTTAAGGAGCGTTACTGGGGTGTTACTGGTGGTTGTTAGGTAGTTGATTGGAGATTGTAGTGTTTTACTGGGTTGTTACAGGTGGTTGTACTGGGGGGCGTTGATTGGTGGTTGTTAGGGAGTTGATTGGGTGGTTAGGGAGTGTTACTGGGGTGTTACAGTTGGTTGTTAGGGAGTTGATTGGGGGTTGTTAGGGAGTGTTACTGAGGTGGTTTCTGGTGGTTGTTAGGGAGTTCATTGGGGTTGTTGGGGAGGTTACTGGGGTGTTTTCTGGTGGTTGTTAGGGAGTTGATTGGTGATTGTTAGGGAGTGTTACTGGAGTGTTAACAGTTGGTTGTTAGGTAGTTGATATGGGGGTGTTTAGGGAGTTGATTGGTGATTGTTTAGAAAGTGTTACTGAGGGTGTTTCTGGTGGTTGTTAGGGAGTTGATTGGGGGTTGTTAGAGAGTGTTACTGGGGTGTTACAGGTGGTTTTTTTTGCGATTGATTGTGATTGTTAGGAGCGTTTCTGGGGTGTTACTGGTGGTTGTTAGGTAGTTGACTGGGGATGTTAGGGAGTGTTACTGGGGTGGTTACAGGTGGTTGTAAGGGCGTTGATTGGTGGTTTGATAGGAGTTGATTGGTGATTGTTAGGGAGTGTTTACTGTGGTGTTACAGGTGGTTGTTTGCGATTGATTGGTGGTTTTTACGGAGTGTTATTGGGGTGTTACTGGTGGTTGTTAGGTAGTTGATTGGGGATGTTAGGGAGTGTTACTGGGGTGTTACAGGTGGTTGTAAGGGCGTTGTTTGGTGGTTGATAGGGAGTTTTATTGGGGTTGTTAGGGAGTGTTACTGGGATGTTTCTGGTGGTTGTTAGGGAGTTGATGGGTGATTGTTTAGGGAGTGTTACTAGGGGGTGTTACAGGTGGTTGTTTAGCGATTGATTGATGGTTGTTAGGGAGTTGATTAGGGGTGTTTTAGGGAGTGTTACTGGGGTGTTATAGGTGGTTGTAAGGGCGTTGATTGGTGGTTTGATAGGGAGTTAATTGGGGTTGTTAGGACTGTTTACTGGGGTGTTTCTGGTGGGTTGTTTAGGGAGTTTGATTGGTGATCGTTAGGGAGTGTTACTGGGGTGTTTACAGTTGGTTGTTTGGGGGGTTGTTAGGGAGTGTTACTGAGGTGTTTCTGGTGGTTGTTAGGGAAGTTCATTGGGGGTTGTTAGGGAGTATTACTGGGGTGTTACAGGTGGTTGTTTTCGATTGATTGGTGGTTGTTAAGGACGGGGTGTTATGTGGGGTGTTACTGGGTGGTTGGGGTTAGGGAGTTGATTGGTGATTGTTAGGGAGCGTTTTTACTGGGGTGTTACTGGTGGTTGTTAGGTAATCGATTGGGGATGTTAGGGAGTGTTACTGGGGTGTTACAGGTGGTTGTTAGGGCGTTGATTGGTGGTTGTTAGGGAGTTGATTAGGGGTGGTTAGGGAGTGTTACTGGGGTGTTACAGTTGGTTGTTAGGGAGTTTGATTGGTGATTGTTAGGGAGTGTTACTAGGGTGTTACGGTGGTTGTTAGCGATTGATTGATGGTTGTTAGGGAGTTGATTAGGGGGTGTTTAGGGAGTAGTTTACTTGGTGTTTGTTATAGGTGGTTGTAAGGGCGTTTGATTGGATGGTTGATAGGTAGTTTATTGGGGTTGTTAGGGAGTGTTACTGGCGTGTTTTTGGTGGTGGTTGTTAGGGAGTTGATTGGTGATCGTTAGGGAGTGTTACTGGGGTGTTACAGTTGGTTGTTAGGGGGTTTGATTGGGGGTTGATTAGGGAGTGTTACTGGAGGTGTTTCTGGTGGTTGTTCGGGAGTTTCCATTGGGGTTGTTAGGGAGTATTACTGGGGTGTTACAGGTGGTTTTTTTGCGATGGATTGGTGATTGTTAGGGAGCGTTTACTGGGGTGGTTGTTAGGTAGTTTGATTGGGATGTTAGGGAGTGTGTTACTGGGGTGTTACCGGTGGTTGTAAGGGCGTTGATTGGGGTTGATAGGGAGTTTTATTGGGGTTGTTAGGGGTGTGTTACTGGGGTGTTTCTGGTGGTTGTTAGGGAGTTGATTGGTGATTGTTAGGGAGTGTTACTGGGGTGTTACAGTTGGTTGTTAGGGAGTTGATAGAGGGGTTGTTAGGGAGTTTATTGGTGATTGTTACGAGTGTTACTGAGGTGTTTCTGGTGGTTGTTAGGGAGTTGATTGGGGTTGTTAGGGAGTGTTACTGGGGTGTTACAGGTGGTTGTTAGGGACGTTGATTGAGGGTTGTTAGGGAGCGTTACTGGGTGTTACTGGTGGTGGTGTTAGGTAGATTGATTGGGGGATGTTTAGGGAGTGTTTACCAGGGGGTGTTACAGGTGGTTGTAAGGGCGTTGATTGTGGGGTTGTTAGGGAGTGTTACTGGGGTGTTAACAGGTGGTTGTTCGGGAGTTGATTGAGGGTTGTTATGGGAGCGTTACTTTACTGGGGTGTTACTGGGTGGTTGTTAGGTCAGTTGATTGGGGATGTTAGTGGAGTGACTTTACTGAACTACTGGGGTGTTACCAGGGTGGTTGTAAGGGCGTGTGATTGGTGGTTGTTAGGGGAGTTGATTTATGGCGGTTGGTTAGTGAGTGTTTTACTGAGGGTTTGTAGTCAGTTTTGTTTTTAGGGAGTTGATTTTGCTTGTTTTGGGAGTGTTACTAGGGTTTTACAGGTGTTTGTTAGCAGATTGATTGATGGTTGTTAGGGAGCGTTGTATTAGGGGTGTTTTAGGAGTGTTTGGTGACTCCTGTAATGGTGTTACATGTGTAGTTGTAAGGTCGTTGATTGGTGGTTGTTAGGGAGTTGATTAGGGGTGGTTAGGGGTAGTGTTACTGGGGTGTTACAGGTTGGTTGTTATTGAGTTTGATTGGTGATGGTGTTAGGGAGTGTTACTAGGGTTTTTACACAGGTATGGTTGTTAGCGATTGATTGATGGTTTTGTTAGGGAGTTGATTAGGGGTGTTTAGGGAGTGTTACTGACTGTACGGGTGTTAATAGGTGGAGTTTGTAAGGGCGTTGATGGTGGTGGTGATAGGGAGTGTTAATTGGGTTTGTTAGGGTGTGTTACTGGCGTGTTTTCTGGTGGTTGTTCGGGAGTTGATTTGGTGATCGTTAGGGATGTTTACTGGGGTGTTACAGTTGGTTGTTAGGAGGTGATGGGTTGAATTGGGGTTTGTTAGGGTAAGAGGTTACTGAGGTTGTTTTCTGGTGGTTGTTAGGGAGTTCATTGGGGTTGTTAGGGAGTATTACTGGGGTGTTACAGGTGGTTTTGTTTTTTTTGCGATTGATTGGTGATTGTTAGGGAGCGTTACTGGGGGGTGTTACTGGTGGTTGTTAGGTAGTTGACTGGGGATGTTAGAGAGTGTTACTTGGGGTGTTTACAGGTGGTTGCTAAGGGCGTTTGGATTGTGTGTTGATAGGGATGTTTATTGGGGTTGTTAGGGAGTGTTACTGGGGTGTTTCTGGTGGTTGTTAGGGAGCGTTGATTGGTGATTGTTCCGGGGAGTTTACTGGGGTTGTGTACATTTTTGGTTGTTAGGGGAGTTGATAGGGGTTTGTTAGGGAGCTTGATTGGTGACTTGTTTGTGGCGAGTGTTACTGTCAGCTGCGTGTTTCTGGTGGTTGTTAGGGAGTTGATTGGTGATTGTTAGAGAGTGTTACTGAGGTGTTTCTGGTGGTTGTTAGGGGGATTTGATTGGGGTTTGTTAGGGAGTTGGTTACTGGGGTGTTACAGGTGGTTGTTAGGGAGTTGATTGAGGATGTTAGGGATTGTTTACTGGGGTGTTACAGGTGGTTTGTAAGGGCGTTGATTGGTGTTGTTAGGGAGTTGATTAGGGTGGTTAGGGAGTGTTACTGGGGTGTTATCAGTTGGTTGTTAGGGAGTTTGATTGGTGATTGTTAGGGAGTGTTACTAGGTTTTACAGGTGGTTGTTAGCGATTGATTGATGGTTTGTTAGGAGTTGAATTAGGGGTGTTTAGGGAGTGTTACTGGGGTGTTATAGGTGGTTGAAGGGCGTTGATTGGTGGTTTGATAGGGAGTTAATGGGGTTGTTAGGGAGTGTTACTGGCGTGTTTTTTGGTGGTTGGTTAGGGAGTTGATTGGTGATCGTTAGGGAGTGTTACTGGTGGTTTACAGTTGGTTGTTAGGGGGTTTGATTGGGGTTTGTTAGGGAGTGTTACTGAGGTGTTTCTGGTGGTTGTTAGGGGAGTTCATTGGGGTTTGTTTGGGAGTATTACTGGGGTGTTACAGGTGGTTTTTTTTGCGATTGATGGGTGATTGTTAAGGGGAGCGTTACTTGGTGGTGTTACAGGTGGTTGTTAGCGATTGATTGATGGTTGTTAGGGAGTTGATTGGGCGACGTAAGGGAATGTTTCTGGGGTGTTACAGGTGGGTGTACGGGAAATTGATTGGTGGTTTTTAGGGAGTGTTTAATATGGTGTTACTTGGTGGTTGTTAGGGGGTTGATTTAGGGGTTCTTAGGAGCTTGTTACTGGGGCGTTTCAGGTGGTTGTTAGGGAGTTGATTGGTGGTTGTTAGGGGAGTTTTGTTTGGGATTGTTAGGGAGTATTCCTAGTGTGTTACAGTGGTTTTCAAGGGAGTTGATTGGTGATAATTGTCTACCAGTTGTTTGGTGGTTTTTTGCGTAGTGTATTAGTGGTTGATACGGAGTGTTTCTGAGGTGTTACAGGTAGGTTTATAGGGAGTTTGATTGGTAGTTACTACATAGTGTTACGGTAACTCCTCAGTTACACTCTCTAACAACCACCAATCACCTCCCTAACACCACCTGTATCACACCCCATTCATCTCTTTAGGTATCAACCACCAATGAAAACTCCCTATCAACCACCAAACAACTCGCCCAACCCCCCATCAAATGCCCTACCAACAACCACAAATCAACTCGCGAACAACTGCCCAACAACTCCCTAAGTACCAACCTGTAGCCCCCCCGTCACGCTCTCTAAAAAATCCCCAACCTCCAATCAAATCCCTAACCACCGCCCAACAACGCCCTGTCAACCACCTGTAACATTCTAATAACACTGTGTGTTAGGGTTAGGGTTAGGGTTAGGGTTAGGGTTAGGGTTAGGGTTCGGGTTCGGGTTAGGGTTTAGTGGTTAGGGTTAGGGTTCTAAGTAGGTTAGGTTTAGGGTTAGGGTTAGGGTTAGGGTTAGGGTTAGGGTTAGGTTAGGGTTAGGGTTAGGGTTAGGGTTAGGGTTAGGGTTAGGGTTAGGGTTTTATAGGTTAGGGTTAGGGTTCGGGTTAGGGTTAGGGTTAGGGTTAGGGGTTAGGTTCGGGTTAGGGTTAGGGTTTAGGTTAGGGTTAGGGTTAGGGTTAGGGTTAGGGTTAGGGTTAGGGTTAGGGTTAGGGTTAGGGTTAGGGTTCGGTTAGGGTTATGGTTCAGGGGTTAGGGTTAGGGTTAGGGTTAGGGTTCGGGTTAGGGTTAGGGGTTAGGGTTAGGGTTAGGGTTTAGGGTTAGGGTTAGGGTTAGGGTTTAGGTTAGGGTTAGGGTTCGGTTCGGGTTAGGGGTTTCGGTGTAGGGGTTGAGGTTCGGGTGTGTGTTGGTTAGGGGGTTCGGGTTCGGGTGTTCGGTTACGGGTTCGGGTTAAAAGGGTAGGGTTGTAGGGTTCGGGTTAGGGTTCGGGTTACGGTTCAGGGTTCGGGTTTAGGGTTCGGGTTAGGGTTCGGGTTTCGGGTTCTGGGTTCGGGGTGGGTTCGGGGTTCGGGGTTCGGGGTTCGGGTTCGGGGTTCGGGTTCAGGGTTCGGGTTCGGGTTTCGGGTTCGGGTTCGGGTTCGGGGTTCGGGTTCGGGTTCGGGTTCGGGTTAGGGTTCGGGTTCGGGTTAGGGTTCGGGTTAGGGTTAGGGTTACGGGTTCGGGTTAGGGTTTCGGGTTCGGGTTAGGGTTAGGGTTAGGGTTCGGGTTAGGGGTTCAGGGTTCGGGTTTCAGGGTTAGGGTTCGGGTGGTCGGGTTCGGGTTAGGGTTAGGGTTCGGGTTTGTTCCGGGTTAGGGTTCGGGTTCGGGTTCGGGTTAGGGTTCGGGTTCGGGTTAGGGTTTCGGGTTCCGGGGTTCGTTGGGGTTTCGGGTAGGGTTCGTGGGTTCGGGTTTATGGGTTCGGGTTTCGGTTCCGTGTCGGGTTAGGTCTTTCGGTTTCGGGTTAGGGGTTAGGGGTTAGGGTTAGGGGTTCCCGGGTTCAGGGTCGGGTTCGGGTTCGGGTTTCGGGTTAGGGTTCGGGTTAGGGTTAGGGTTCGGGTTTCGGTTTCTGGTTAGGGTTCGGGTTCAGGGTTAGGGTTCGGGTTCGGGTTCGGGTTCGAGGGTTACGGGTGTCGGGGTTAGGGTTTCGGGTGTCGGGTTCGGGTTCGGGTTCGGGTTCGGGGTTCGGGTTCGGTGGCGGGTTCTGGTTCGTGGTTCGGGGTTCGTGTCTGGGGTGGAATGGGTTTCGTCGTTAGGGTAGGGGTCTCAGGTAACGGGGTTCGTTCGGTTCGACCGGTTCGGTTAGTGCGTGTTCGGTTCGCAGGTTAGGGTTCGGGTTCGGGTTTGGTTCGGGGTTGCGGGTGTGTTGAAGGGTTCCGGGTTCGGGTTGGGGTTCCGGGTTAGGGGTTAGGGTTCGGGTTCGGGTCGGGTTATGGGTTCGGGTTCGGGTTAGGGTTCGGGTTCTGTCGGGTTAGGGTTATCGGGTTAGGGGTCTCGGGTTAGGGGTTCTGGTTTAGGTTCGGGTTCGGGTTACGGGTTAGGTTTCGGGTTCGGGCTTAGGCGTGTCAGGGTTCTGGTTCGGGTTAGGGTCGTCGTTCAGGGTTCTAGGGTTCGTAGGGTTACGGGTTCGGATTCAAATCAGGTGGGTATCGAGGGATCGCTTCGTCGGTTCCGGTACGGGTTACAGGGAAAATAATAGGGTTGAGGGTATACTGGTACAACGGTTTCGACGGTTACGGGTTCTAGGTCAGGCTTAAGGGTTCTGGGTTCACCGGTTGGGTTCGGGTTAGGGGTTAGGGTTGTACAGGGTTATGGGTTCGGGTGTTAATGGTTAGGGTTCTGGGTTAGGGGTTCGGGTTAGTTGTTCAGGGTTAGGGTGTACGTGGTTAGGAGGGAATTAACGGGGTACGGAGCCTTCTAGGCGTATAGGGTTATGGTTAGGGTTAGGGTTAGGGTTCTGAGTTCGTGGTAGGGTTAGGGTTAGGCGTAAGACATGGTTCGTTAATACTGCGGTTAGGGTTATCGGGTTATGGGTTAGGGTTTACTCTGCTTAGGGTTCGGTATCGGTTTTCGGTTGTGTTCTGGTCTTGGGTTCGGAGTATCTGTTTCTGGTCTACGGTTTCGGGAGTGAGGGTTCGGGTTCTGTTCGTGTTCGGCGTTATGCTTCGGGTTTCGGGTTCGGGTTAGGGTTCGGGATTAAGGTTTCGGGTTTACGGGTTCGGGTTCGGGTTCGGTTTCGGTTCGGTTAAGTGCTTCGGTATGGTTCGGTTCGGTTAGGGAGTTGAGGGTTCGGGTTCGGGTATCGGTTCGGTTAGGGTTTCGGGTTCGGTCTCGGGTTCGGGGGTTAGGGTTCGGGTTCGGTTCGGAGTTCGGGTTCGGGTTCGGGGTTCGGGTTATCGGGTTCGGAGTTCGGTTTCGTGTTGGTGAGGTCGTAATGTTCCTGGTTCGGGTAGAGGGTATCGGGTTTAGTGGGGCTTATCGGTTTCGGGTTCGGGTTGAGTGTTGAGGAGTTAGGGTTTCGGTTCGCGGTTATGGGTTCGGGTTTCGGGGGAGGGGGTAGGGTGGGGGGGAGGGGTTCGGGTTCGGGTTCGGGTTCGGGGTCGGGTTCGGGTCGGTTCGGGGTCGGGTTCGGTTCGGTGAGGGGTGAGGTTCGGGTGAGCGGTTCGGGTGTCGGGTTCCGGGTTCGGGTTAGGGTTCGGGGTAGGTCTTCTGTTCGGGTTTCGGGAGAGGGTTCTGGTGCGGGGTCGGGTGTCGGGTTCGTGGTTCGGGGACAGGGGTAGGGTTCGGGCTTAGGGGGTCGGGTTTCCGGGTTTCGGGTGTCGGGTTAGGGTTTGAGGGGTTATGGCTTCGGGTTCGGGTTCGGGTTCGGGGTTCCGGGTTTCGGTTCGGGTTACGCGTTCGTGGTTAGGGTTCGGGTTCGGTTCGGGTTCGGGTTA